>QBDW01001020.1:0-127001 GCA_003261595.1 Maconellicoccus hirsutus
TATGTATATTTTATGGATTTAATTGCAGTGATGATGTGGTATTTACGGCCTCAAAAAGCCGTAAATTGGACACGGCTGGCGCCCAACGTGGACGTACCAGACGTCACCAGTATTTTCGATTACGTACCGTACATGTCGCATCATTACCGCTCGAGGCAAACAATCATCCAAAATTCCCAAACCTCACATCAAATCAAACTCGGTCTTCAAAGTAAAATGCAAATATGCTTTTCACACAAATCGAAACCCATTATTACCCAGCAAATATGTATTCTCTTTATCGACATTTCCTCCAATGTGCGTGCTCGCGAAATAACTCCACTTTGCGACGGCGATGGCGCGTATAACATCGGAAATTGATGATAAAAAAGCAAAATACGAGAAACAAAAATTTAAAAAAACGCGAACTCCAAGTAAAACGAAATAAGCGAAAGTTACCGGTTACGAAACATAAATAACGTATTAAATTTTAAACGTGGTATAAAATAGAGAAACGCGTACGCGCTGCATTCTCGTCTATATAAACCTAAAAAATACATTTGTATAGGGTTATACGCTTTTTTTTTCTCTCCTTTACAACGTATAAATGTCGGCTGTTTTGGCAAATTCTCCTCTATATATTCGCGTCGAGTACTCAAATTTTAAACAGCTTCGCTTTTCTCTCATTCGCCTTACGAGCTTTCGAGGCCAAACCGACGTGAAAAAGTACGCTTGAAAAAAACTCGCTAGAGTAAATAGTCCGAAGGGTGTAATATATGATTAGTCCGCATTGTGATATGTAAATGCAAGCGGAATACTATCGATTTCAACGTGTTTACAATTTTAGCAATTTTCCACAATTTTCCGACGTATTTTTTTACGTTGCTTTTTTTTTTCTTTTAATCCGAAGGCTTTTTCTTTTATTTCGAGTAATGGAGATTTGCGTTTGGCCTTTGTACACATACGGATTGTAATTTTGACTGTAAACGTCTCCCCCAAGTCTAAATTGCATCGAGAATTTCGATTTAAATATTTCGGTTTTTTTTCTTCTTTTACTTCATTCATATAAATTTCTTTATTATAAAGAGGAAATTTTTTTTGATATTTTTTCACCATTTTCATCCATTGCTTTTTTTTTCAATAAAAGACTACGAGATAGAAAAATTCACAGATTCATGAAATAAATACGTTTCCATTTAATATTGTCAATTTTGAGTAGATTTTTCGAAAACAGTTCACAGCAAATTTAAAAATTATTCGATTCTCTCACTTGAAAAAAAAAGAGGTCAAAAAACATTTCAAAATATTCAATTCGTTGTTCAAGTTGACACAAATCTTCCAACGGATCAAATCCGATCAAAGAATCAAGATGATAATCTTCTTCGAAGGCTGTTCACAAGGCGAAATGACTCGAGTTATTTTTAATGAAAAGAATCAAACAAAATCTCTTTCATCGCAAAGACGACCATGAATATAAAAAAAACATAGGCATATTTTCACAAATCACTTTCGCACCAAAAATACCTTCAAATCTGGCAACACTGCTTCGAGAAATTTCCTCAGAAAAATTCAAATCTACCAGGCTTATTTTTCCAAGTTTCTAAAATATTCGTATCATGCTTTTACTCGTAATTAAAATTTCATCTATCGCGTAATTACATATTCTATAAGCTCAGCATCCACAGAGGACACAAGATGATCGATAAGAGAAAAAAACACAAGCTGTGAAAAAAACACTCGAAAACTTTTACTTTATCATAAAGAAGAACTTCTTTTGAAAATTAAATCTCGCTGTTTTAATTATCATAATTAACATCTACGATCATGTTTCTTCTTTGGACGCCTCAATAGCTACGAATTTCCGAATTTGACTGAGATACATCAAATGACGTATACGTCTTTGCAAATTACAAACATACCAAAAATGTGACGAGCACTACACATTCGTATGTGCAGCCCACGACATCGCTAGCCGGGTTTTTACAACCCTGAGTTCAGTAAGGGCTGCTTAAAGCTCGTAGTCAGCTCCAGCTTTTGGACAATCACAGATAACAGATCACTAGCGCTGTTGCTGTTACCTCGATTATGAACTGGTTGTTTTGGGGTTGTGGAAGGTGATAAATTAATGCAGGGTATTTTCTTATCACGATACTCGATACGCTTAATTTGCATAATAAGGGGGGAAATGCAAAAAATGCGGATTTATCGAGTAACTCGAGTGGCATAGCTTGTTCATCGATTTCTGCGTCCTGTGATTTGCTTCTTTTTTCATTATTTTTTTTATTCCTTTTTTGCTTCTCATTTTTTACTTATCAATTTTTTTTCTGTTTTTTATTTAAAAAGATTTCATTTTTTTGCTTTAAATAACTTTTTTTCACTTTTTTTTTCATTAAAAAAATTATTTTTCACTTTTTTATTCATTACGATAATTTTTTTCTACTTTTTTCAATAAAAAATTGTTTTTTTTTCATTTAAAAATTTTTTCACTTTTTTTTCAACTTTGTAGTTGAAGAACTATAATTTCTGAAAATTACTTCAGAAGAAACTTTGAAAATAAACCTGGTAAATTTTCAATACTTTACAAATTTTTCCATTTTTGTTTTAATCATTTTTTAGCAGATACCCAAATTACATTTTTTCATTACATTTTTTTTATTTTATTTTTTTTTATTTTTTGAAAATTTTGATTGATTAGAAAATGAAAATCAAAAGTATGAGAAGTTTGCAACATTTTCCTCGATTTTCAAATCTCGTGAATTTTCATTTCTAACGCGATTTTTCTTTTATGAAGATGCCAAATTTCCATTACAAAATACAAATTCTTTAGATTTTAAAAATAACAAAATACTTCAAGTATATTTCGAGCCACTCGAGAAATTCGCAACAACGCCTTCAATTTTATTCAATTTTTCTTACAACGAAATAAACAAAAATCGACTTTGTTCTTTGTGATTCTACGCGGAGAGAAAATCACGCCAAATAATAAAACACAAAATAAATTCATAAAAAATTTCAAAACCTTCAATTTTCCAAATTCTGTAAATTCGGTCTCGCTGGTCTCATTTTTTTTTTCAAATAACCGAATCATCCTACTCACGTTTCTTCTACAAAGAAGAATTATTATATTCGAAAAAAAAATCAAAAAGCTCGATGACTTGGGAGAGCGTAAGCTCCAAAACAATGACAAACACACTCTATGCAAAGGGACCAGAGAGTATCATCCATTCATATTACTCAAATAAAAATGATCTTTGTTGTCTTACAACCCAAGCAATCCTGCAAGATATCCCTTTGAATAAAAGGGCATTACACGAAACGAGCCATCAGCTAAGTGAAAGAGGAGTTATTAAACACGTTTCAAGGAGTCCTGAAGTCTTGTACATCTGAACAAGCCGAATTCCTGAGGCA
Organism: Maconellicoccus hirsutus; assembly: GCA_003261595.1. Taxonomy (NCBI): domain Eukaryota; kingdom Metazoa; phylum Arthropoda; class Insecta; order Hemiptera; family Pseudococcidae; genus Maconellicoccus; species Maconellicoccus hirsutus. The sequence goes on from QBDW01001020.1 coordinate 3,388, forward strand.
AGCCCAGGACACCATGCTCTACTGATTTATCCGGAGCACCATCACAATAGAATGGACACTGCGAAAAATACCTACTAAATTCAATGATTTCATATAATGATCTCAACAATCTTCATATTCATCTGCAGGTCCTTTATTCCATGAAACCTCATCTCATCAGTCCACGGCCACCACAACATATGACCTCGATTCACTATCTAAACGCCTTCAATATTTGAGCTCAAAACGTACGTAAACTTGAAAAACCCTCTATAAACCTTTTCTTTTTTCTCGACCACAAACCCTCGAAGATGACTCATCCCTTACAAAAACTACTCCAGCTCTGTATTTGCATCCGATAATTGAAAATATCTCGTAAAAACGCTCCATTGTTCAGGTACACCATCTCGTGGCATTCGCAAACACACGCATAAAAACGCCATTCGACTTGAAGTACCATTCGAGTATTTTCCAGTTCCAAATAACAAATCACCTCGCAAACAACTCCGCAAACCCTCCCGTTCTCCCTTCTCCAATCGCAAATAACCCGAGAACTCCTCGTCGAGGTTCCACTTCTTAAAGAATTCCACATCCACTCTCCCACTCCAGTCTCGCATCAAGGAAAAAATCAAAACTTCCGAAGTACGCGTAATTCGGGTCGAAAAATAGGCCAAACTAGGGCATCGCAATTTGCCAAAAGTACAAAAAATCATCTCCATCCGCGCCCAGATGTCAGTTCCAATTAAACTTCCGCCTTCCTCTCCATCTCATCTCGCGGTACAAACCTACACGCCTACGTAACCCTAATTCGATTGAAAATTTCCACGCTGAATTCGCGGCCTCGCATCGTCGTTCCACCGAAGAAAATCTTTCGCTTGTAAATTGCCTATTGAAAAGCGCAATTGATACGTTATGAAAATAAATTAATAAACCGACGGTTGGCGGCGCCTCGCCCGCGATCGTCGAAACACGCCACCGCAAACGTACGAGCCCATTCAGCGACTCGCGGTAACACGTTTAATTAAATCTTTTTTATTCGCCGATAAAATCTTCTCCTTTCGACGAGCGATTTTCTCCGTTTTCTGTTCAGTGTTTCGTATATCGAGCGAAAAATTATCTTCTGTGTTTGCATATTTTCAAAGGATAGCTTTTACCATTCCCCCTGCCAGTTCCTCCGTCATCGGTCGACGTAAGGGGAGCGGGGCAGTATACAGTAAATTATACTCGACGTGTTGATATCCGGGCGCCGAGTAAACACCGAGAAAGATGAGGCTGAATACGAAATACAATTCTGAAGAGTTGGTTAAATATTGAAACATTTGCCAAGACGTCTTCAACACTTTAAAATTCGCGGTAATTTCCAGCCCAAAATTCCGAAATTATTTTTTAAATATTAATAAAAAAAAATTTGAAAAATCGACGTCTCCGCGAACCCATACAAACAGGTAATCCGTTGAAATCGTGTTAAAGACGGCGAGATAAATCTCGATAAAATTTCCTAAGCTGTTCATCGGTACATTAAAATAATCCGATTATTCCATGTCGACGCTACTTCGGCGAACTCCGCGTTCGGCGTAAAAGCGCTCGGCCAAGGATAATCTAACCCCGAAAAATGCACTTTGAAATTCCCAAGTCGTTAAGCGCGTGAATTTCCGTGTCGCGCGAAATTCCAAGATAACGCAGCAATCAAGACGTATGCAAATAGACCCCCATATTGTTTCTCGAGCACCTAATAGATTCGAGCTCGGCCAGCCCCCAAGGTTATAAAAAATATCGTATTCGTATTCCCACCGGTAATAAAAAACCATCCGACAAAACATTATCGCAAATATACCTTTGACTTTGGCTCCGTACAACGTGTAGCAATTATTTCACAAACGTATTCGCTCGCAAGAACCTATTCCCGAAGGATACATACGGGTTAGCGAAGCTCTCTGCACGCGGGGGGCATGCTCGTTCGAATGGATTTTATTTGTTTTTCTCGCTCATCCCCAAGATTTCAAGCATCGCGAATCCGAAGAAAAACTATCGTGGTGGAATTAAACCAGTCTTGAAAAATTACCCTGCTACGTGTCCATAGGTGGGGGGGGGGGCTTATCAACCGAAATTGAGTTGATGAGTCGGCAATTATTCACTCTAAAGCGCCCACAACGACCGTATCTGCACCTATGGATTGAGTCACACAGCCTCAGATTTTACGGATTTTAAAAATTGGTTATGAAAGTAATGAAAAAATTTTCATAATCTATTTTTAAAATCACTACTTTTCACTATTTTCATTATCTATTTTTAAAATCACTACTTTTCACTATTTTTATAATCTATTTTTAAAATCACAACTTTTCACTATTTTCATGATTTATTTTTAAAATCACTACTTTTTCACTACTTTCATAACCTATTTTTGAAATCACTACTTTTCACTACTTTCATTATCTATTTATAAAATCGTTACTTTTTCACTACTTTCATTATCTATTGTTGAAATCACTATTTTTCACTATTTTCATCATCTATTTTTAAAATCACTACTTTTTCACTATTTTCATAACCTATTTTTGAAATCACTACTTTTCACTATTTTCATTATCTATTTTTAAAATCACTACTTTTTAACTATTTTCCTAACCTATTTTTAAAATCACTACTTTTTCACTACTTTCATTACCTATCTTTAAAATCACTACTTTTTCACTATTTTCATAATCAAAAAACTAGCATCAAAAAAGTTCATCTCAAGTTCGGGTACAGTAAAAATCCAAAACTACCAAAAATCTCACCAATTTCTGCAAAAATTCAACACAATCATTGAAAACATTCGCCGTAATTACGAAATTCGCACAAAGAATAAATCCATAACTCCAACTACCGAATTTTAACAAGGTCCAGCTACGAAGTCATTTAGCGTCGATTTACATCACATCCGATGAGACAGAACACATCTTATCGCGAAACCTCCCATATCACCCACTGAGAATGCACACCTACATCACACGAAATGCCCAAGGAACACGTGGCAATCCTCTTTGAAAAATTACACCATCCCAGGTGAAAACCATTTCAAAATATTACTTTAATACGCAACGCGAGGTTTTGAATTTTGGATGACTTGCGGCGCCCGTATCCGTTTAAAGCGCCAACGCTTCTCTTCGCATTCGCTCGTTTTCGCATACGCCATATCTCTCTCGTTAAATATAATCGCCGTTACGATTTTTCACAAAACATACACATCCCATATATTACACACCGAACCTTCGACGATGAAAAAATAACGCCATTCGATCAACCCATCTTACGCACAACGAACGCCGTTTCCGCGCTTCGTATTTTCCATTTGTTAAATTAACCGCGTGTTCTAGATTGCCCGCAGTCGAGGTCCTTCTCTATTTTTCGCGCTCTCGCCTCGTTAATTAATTTGACCGATTGAAGAGGGCGAATTTCAACGGGGCGATGCGGTTCCCGAGAATTTTACCATTTTACGTCTCCTCTTCGCGACACCTCAGCTCGACGACGTCCTATACCTTATCAACGCCACGTTACAAATTGCGGCGTAGTCTTGGGAGTGTGCGTAATTCGAAATGGAAAACCCAAGATTTTGATCAAGCATGAAATTGTCCATCGAAGAATTACCAATCGAGATAGAAACGGAATCGCATCAAAGATGTAGATATCGTTTCTCGTCTACCGGATCCATTCAAGATATACCGAGAACTGGTCGTCCAATAACAATAACAACTGAAGAAAATTTAATGAAGGGAGCTCAAACATTTGTTGAAAATCCTAATCAATCGAGCGTGAAAGTTTCGAATGAACTTGAACTAACTCGAACTTCATTTCGTCGCACTGCGAAGAAGTTAAGTCTCCAAGTGTATCGGCCTCACCTTCTACAAGCTTTGAAAGAAGACGATTTCGATAATAGAGTTGAATTCAGCGAATGGTGCGTAATTAATTCCGAAGGTGGTCCTACGTTTGAAAAATCGATACTTTGGACTGATGAAGCTACATTTAAGTTGAAATCTTGTGAAAAATCATGGCTTACTTTCAAAAAACTCGGTAAATTATATAGCCTGCTACACAGAGTGAGTAACATTATTTTTATCATTATCAATACAATTTATTTTTTCGCTTTGATTGAAAATCCAATTCTGATACTTGAGTAATAAAAGTGATCAGGTTTTCATTTATTTTCGTTTATTTTCATAATTTAGAAATCGAACGAGTATCATCTCAGGATCACGAAGTCGTTGAACGTTCAAAAGTACAAAATAATTTAGAAATCGAACGAGATTTAACTCTATATTATAGGTGACCGCGAATAAGGTTTGGGTGTTAGGCTGAGGCCATGTTCGCGAGCGGTAAGCGGTGAGCGGAATTTCAATTTCATTATGTCAAATGATTCTGGCCATACTAGCGCCGCTAGCGGTGAGCGGAATAACTGCCGCTGAGCAGCCGCTCACCGCTAGCGGTGAAATACAAAAAATTTTGTTTTTTCCGCTCGCGGTAACCTGCGGTTTCGAGCGGTGAGCGGTTATTCTTACCACATTCGTATTCATTGTGGCAATTCTTTTTGGTGATGTTTTTAAGTTTTTATGATTTCTTACAATGGGGAAGAAGAAAAGTACTAGTGTTAAGAAGCTAACATCGTATAAGGTTGATCCTGAAATATTAATTTCTGAAGTTCAAAGCCGGCCAGGTGATATAGGATTTTTATTAAGCCGAGTGGCTTTTTTAAGAATTCGGTGGTGAATTTTCCCCAAGATTAGGTCAAAAGTACTCACCGACATCCTCATATACTCGAAAAATTTTTGAGGATGTTTGAAAATTTCTCTTTCGGCGCAACCAACGTTGTCTTCCACGCCGACAATTGCACAGGCCAAAATAAAAATAGGTTCATGATGCAATATCTAACTTGGCGAGTTGCGAACGGATTGAATTCGTCAATAGAAATAAGCTTTCTACCAGTAGGCCATACTAAATTTAGGCCAGATGCCTATTTTGGAAAGTTCAAAGGTAATTGGTTGAAATCCGAAGCAAATTGCCTTAAAGATATCTCCGAAATTGCAGTAAAAACGAATAAAACCTCGGTCGTGATAGTCAGTGACGAAGATGGAACACCTTATGTGATGCAATATGACTGGTCGACTTACTTCAACGAAAAAAAGTATGAAAGTGTGCCGAATATCAGAAAAGCGCTTCATTTTAAAACTGACCAAAATAATGTTGGAATTATGAGTATTCGTCAAGGATTGAATGACTCCTCCACATCACATGTGATTATACCTGACAATTCTTCGACAGACGGATTTCCAAATGAATTAACTCCTCCTGGCTTGACTTTGGAAAGAAAGACTTATCTTTACAAAAAAATACGCGAGTATGTGAAACCTAATTGCCGAGATATTTTGTGTCCGAAACCAAAATAAATCATTTTTATCTATTGTAAATCGAAGTTTTTTTTTTTACTTATTGTAATTCGAAATTTTGTTATAATTAGTTGTAAAAGTGAATAAATAATTGAATAATATCGCCTTGGTTATTATTACTCCATTTTTCAGAAAAATTTTTAAAAATTTACCAAAATCACTGCGGAATTGTTTTTTCTCCATGTAAAAAAAATGAAAATCTTACAAAAAATGCAGGGTGATGCGAAATTTCATGCTGAACATTTTGGTATAATGGACTTTGTTCATACCTATCTTAGTTTCACGACAATTTCAAAAAACATGTACTCAAAACTTTAAACGCGTTTTTCTCAAAACTATACTTTTTGGAGTACAAACTTTGAAAATTCATAACTCTGCGAATAATGAACGAAACTTATTCCTCTTTGGCTCATTTTGAAGGGAATTTTATGTAGTATCACCTGGTACCCTTGAATCAATTTTCACAAATCTGTCCAAGTTGCCCCTTTTGCTAGATAATGTCTCATACAGGTTGAAGAATTCGCCCTTATGGGCCAACCCCTTGTTTATTGGATGGACGTCACAACTTCTGTCACTACCAAATAAATTTATCCACCGCAAAGGGGCAGAATCAAATAAAAAAAAAGAATTGACATCCATTTTTTGTAACTTCAATACAAAATGTTTATTTACAGTATTCACAAATTTGAATTGATAAAAAAACGCTCAGTAGAAACGCTCGCAAGTATGGCCTCTCTGCCGCTAGCGGCAATTTTTTTTCACCGCTCACAGCTTACCGCTTACCGCTCGTAAGCATGGCCTCAGCCTTAGTGACCAAAAACTACTTTCCGAGAAAAACGCGTTTAAAGTTTTTGTGTTTTTTTCGATTTTTTTCTTCTCGACTTGTTGGTTCTAGTGATGGGTAGTGGTCGGTTGGTTGGAGGTTCGGTTGGATGTCGCTTGTTCTGAAGACTACTACGTTACGTTTTTTATCCGCTAGAGGGCGCTACATACTGGATAGAGACCTGAAATACTACGTCTTTGAGAGGCCATGCTTTGAGTTATCTTCTCTGATAAATTTTTGATAAACGCAAGAATGAAAATGAATTAATGATCGCGAATTGTGGTTTAAGAAATATTTCTTCGTGTATTATTGGTATTATTCATCTTTAGTAATCCGTGTATGTTGGTAAGTTATTATACCTTTATACCTAAATCATCAATTAATGATCGCGAATTGTGGTTTAAGAAATATTTCTTCGTGTATTATTGGTATTATTCATCTTTAGTAATCCGTGTATGTTGGTAAGTTATTATACCTTTATACCTAAATCATCAATTTATTTACATGAATAGTTGAAATATAATAATGATAATTTTGATTTATCAGAACGACGGACGAAGATGAGAATCAAATTTTTCAGCTGTATTTCCAAAATAATGATGAAAATTCTTTTGGAAGCAATGATAGTGAAGAACGCGAAAGAATAATCATTTCCAGCAGTGAAGACGAATATCGTGAACGAACACAGAATGACGTAAATGAAAAAGCTGCTATCAAATGTATGTTCGGTAATGATGTCGGAAAGTGCTGTGCTCGTGAGTGTAATAGCATAATTTCTAAAAAGTGCGCGACTGAATATCGTACTGAATTTCAAAATTTAATCAAAAATGAACAAGAGTTCGTTATTTATGGTCATCTCAGTGCTCATCGACAGCTGATTGATTTCGAAGATGCTTATTTACAAGAAAACCGATTTCAAAAGAACACATCTTGCGCAGTCGTAGGGAAGAGCCGTATTGATGCAACGTATTGGTTTCGTGGGCTAATTATCTGTCGAAAAATGTACTTTTTTCTACACACTTTAAGCCAACACCGATATGAAAATATTGTCAAACATTTCGACGAAAATGGATTGGTACCTCGTGAGCACAAATTACTGAATAATGTAGCACAGCGCTGTAATTTGATCACTGAAGAAGAAGCAACACGTGTTGTGTAGTTCATTCGTAGATACGCAGATAATGTAGCTACACTTCTTCCTGGTAGAATTCCGAACGTGAAAGATTTTCGAATAATGAAGTTGCCCACTTCTAATACTAAGATAATAGTGTACGACAAGTATAAAGAAGCAGCTACGTTGGAAAATGTTAAGGTAATATGTACTACGGACTTAGCTGGGTACTCCAACAGTAACACTGAGCGAAAAGAACCCCGTAATTCGCCCGAATCGAATACACGCAACACTACATTCGTACAACCAGACGCGAGAGGAGAGAAAAAGCAGGAAGAATCGTTTAAACGATACACAAAACTATATCCTTCAGACTATATATTCGAGTACACCGACGGCGCAACATGCCACGAGGCGGGGGAGGCCGACAGAAAAAAACTTTCTCACGAAATACATTCCGTGTAACAATTTAAAGCGGCATTAAAGTATCTAAATCGTTTACGTTAAGAAGCACCGAGCTCGTTCCAATGCGAGTTATTCGTTTGAATTTCAAATTAGAATTTAAAAATGTTACAAAAATTACGTGTCGGATTTACCATCGCGTTGTTCGCCGAGGCGCGGTCCATTTTTCCCGGTGAAATCATTAAGCGGAGCATCACACGCGTTTCCAATTCGGGGAGTAGAACCACGGAAAATGGAGATGAAAAACATCTACCATCGCTTAAAATTACCTATTTCGAGTATAAAACGTACCTAAACCACTCATAAATTTCACCGCGCATGAATTTCGTCCCCTCTCGAGTCATCATCTTCATCTCAACCAAACACCGAAAACGAAACCCTCCATTTGAACCACATCCACGTACTCGAAGCCAACTTCAATCCTTTCACAGGGCAAAACCACCTCTCCTCGGGACCACGCCACGACATCAAAAACTGACAAACTACGCCGACAAGCGCCCAAAAAAACTATATATAAATAAATGGAAAAAGTTGGAAATTCGCGATTGGCGAAATTAAATAAAGTTTCGAATTTTCCGACTATTTACCGGAAAAGTTCAACTCTGGAAATTCGTTACCCGAGGGATCAACCGAAGAACAGAGAACACAGAAACATCGTCGACGCGTTCCCCTTCCCCTCTTCACCTTCCCAGCGTCCAACAAAACAGGAAAAATTACCGCATACATAAAATCGCGCAACGACGCTACATCGTGTACACGTTCCAACAAAGGCTTCCCAGTTCCCATATACAAAGGCACTCGCGAGCGTACTCTTCGACGCCAGCCTTCGCAAAAAAACAACCATCGTACGCGAGCTAATCGAAATATTCCTCGAGCATTTAGCGCAAAAGCTAACATACCAACCGTATAAACCCAGATACATGTTTATTTTACAATTACACCCCGCGCCCCGGCCCGTCCGTCACTAACGACGAGTTTAATTCGCCTCGAATACACGAAGCTCGCATAATCGACGCGCATCGGAGTCGTCTTGGATGCGCGTTTAATTAAAGGCGCTAATATATCTCGAAGAAAGACGATTTACAAAGCGGAAGAGATTGGAATACGTCGAGATTAACACGCGTCGCGACGTCTTCGCCTTCACTTGTCACCGTTTTTTGCCAGTCTGTTTATCGTATTGTCGAAAAGCTACGTACAAATGCTGCGTGCTCGGCGACGCGTCAAAGCGAAAATTCATCTTTGACACGCGTCTATTCGTCGGATGCGCGTTTACACGTCGACATTAACCGACAACCGACCTTAATCGTCGTATCCTACACGTACGTTTCACACATTCGTAATTAATATTACACGTACGAAATATACCACGATGTGTAAACAAGCCGCTAAATCCTTCACGAGTTCTTCCTCCTTCTTTGGAGATTACTCCTTACTTTAATAATTACGCAGAAACGACGACTCCCAAAATTTCTGTTATAGGCTACCAAGGTATATTTACGAAATCGCAACGGGTTCTCGCAAAATAACCTATTTCTGCAATTTTCACACGAATGTTCCGGTTTAGTTCGGTAAGTACACACTATATTATTTCAGCATTGCACCGCTATATGCTTTGGTCTCCTACAATTGTAACAGTGACCTCTCAAGCGCAAAGGGGCCACAAGTCGGAAAACAAGTTTTTGATATACGGGCAAAAATGTGAATTTCAGTCGAAAAAGTGAAAAATCGGTTTTCAGCGAATTCTGTTAGTTTGAAATGTCAACTACACGATTCCAAAGTCACAGATCGTAGCTCGGTCAGGAAGTGGTAAAGAAACGTCTTCTCTGTTACGACCTCCCACTTTCAAAAAGGTACCATATGTCGGTGCGATTCCCTTCAGTGCGTTCAACGTGCATCTGTGGAAAAACTGTAGTGATAACTGATAATGGACAGTAATTTCGCCGGTTCAATGGTTCAATCTTCTTGTATTCAACCTTAAGAGTTATATTTTCAAACAAAAGTACAAAGTCACCGCCGCATAAAATCTTCAACGAAATGAATACAAGGTGAGACAAATTTTTTCCGATAGTGAAGAAAAAGCATTAGCAGTTATTTCATCGAAGCCTTTCTACATTTCGGTTTGACTGCGATGCAACTTAGGCGATTAGCTTTCAAATTTGCGGATATGATGCAGATAACAATTCCCGAAAATTGGCAAAAAAACGAATGCGCATCATTACAGTGGTAATAAGGGTTTTATGCACAGAAATTCGGCGCTTTCTCTTCGTAGACCGGAGAATACAAGTTTGCATAGAATCAGAGCAGTTGCGGAGAGCAATATCAATGACTTTTTCGATAGATTATCGAAGAAATTTCACCGTTGAAAATCCAAGATACCATATGTTGATCCCTTTTTATGCCAAGTTTGGCCCATGGAACTATAATCATAAAGGGAAGGGACATCGTATGCTACGCAACGTGAAGCTATCGCTATCTCTCTCCAACAACGACGTTCGTGACGATTATGACTACCGCGCTTTTTCAAATTGAAAATTTAAAAAAAAAATTCAATGGAAATTTATTAATGATCTGAATAAAATACAGGAGGAAGAGGGCTTGCGAATTGGAAATAAAATATCAAGACGACATATCCAATTCTTTCGACAAAAGATGAAAGTTATTTCAGCCGTACAGGTCCTTAGTCGGTCAGTTGCCGATGCCATCACATTTTGTAATTTTTACAAAATACCCGAATTTAACGAATGTGAAGCTACTACAACATTTCTCACGTACATTAATGACGCATTTGATATTCTGAATTCTCGTAATCTGCACCAAAAAAGATATAAGAAGCCAATCAACAAAAATAATTTCCAGTTAATTAGTCAAAAAATTGACGAAATAATTGCGTATGTTAAAAAATTATCAATTAACAGCGAAGGTGATTCGATCTTGGAAAAGTTCCAGATACACTGGCTTTCTTGGTATCATTATCGATTTAATAAATTAAAAAAATATATAAAACAGTAATCGATTCGCCCTACACTGGATTTCAGTTTTTTCCTTCATTCGTCATTGCTGAATTCGAAGGATTCGTTTCTACCACTGTAAATATGGTAAAAGCCCAAGAAATCATACTCAATCAACGATGTTAAATGACTTTCCTTATATTTCAGCTTACACCTTAATTTCGTTCGTTTGGTTTCCTGGTTTTCTATGCCCATTGCAATTTTAAAATTCATCCCATCTTAAAAATTTAGCCAAGACCACCTAGAAACGTATTTTGGGACTATTCGTAGTCGTCTCGGCTGCAATAATAATCCAACATGCAGACAATTTATGACAGCTGTAGTGTTGCGGCAATGAGTCGAGAGAAAAAGGGGTAATAAAAATAAAAGAAAGTAAAAAAATAACTAAAAGAACAAAAATACACAGAAATTGGGATAGTGGGAGTTTTTGGAATCGAAGAAATAGTTCATCTGTGACTCATTGTTGCAAGATTACAAAGATGCCGGCGTCAATCATCCAAAAAGGGTTATTTTATATCAAAAAGAAAGTGTTCAAAGGTGCGTCCGGTTTCGGGAGAAAAAAGGGGTAAAAAACACGTGCGTCGGCGCATCAAACGAAAAAGTAAAAAGTGAGAAAAGCACGTTTCTCTGGTAATAAAAAAAAAAGGATGAAAATTTAGAAAGTGGACAGTAGGGAAGTGGAATAAGAAAAACTACATTTTTCAGCAAGACCTCGCCCCTTGTTATACCGCCAAAAGTGTTACAAAATTTTTCTCTAAAAATAAAATTCGAGTATTGGACTGGCCTGGAAATTCCCCTGATCTGAATCCGATTGAAAATTTGTGGGCAATTTTGAAGCGACGCGTCGAAAAACTGGACTGTTCTACGAAAAACAGGATGATTTCTAACGTTCAGATGGTTTGGTCTAGTGATGAAGAAATCAAAAAAATTTGTAACAATTTGGTGGAATCGATGCCAAGAAGGGTCGAAAATGTAATTAAGAACAAAGGTGGTCATATTAATTATTAATTTGCTATTACTTTCTGTTTGTATGTACTAAATTTTAATAAAAGTTTGTTTTCTTGCATTTTTAAACCTTGTCCCTAGTATTTTGCAAGGTACTGTAGATGGAGTCGTGCTCTTTAAAATGACACCCATATCGTTGTAGCATATTTTTTTGTTTTTAGAGCACATTTGCTCATTTTTAGCGCATAAATATGGCGTATTTTTCCGTTATAAAACGCATGAAAATCCGTTCCATGGTAATAAGGAAACGAATTTCACGAAAAACGATTTTATTACCTCACTTTCGACAACTTCTGCATCTAAAAAATCCATATCTCCAAACACGGCAAAATTGCCTTCGAAAGTAGAATTAAATATTCAATAAATTTTATCAAAATCAAAATTAAAACTGAAAAATAGCATTATAAGAAATTGAATTTCACTAGACGACAATTGATGACACGCATTATCAACATTTTGCAGGACAACACTTAAAACATGGTTAAAAAATATGGTAGAAGGGGTTTAAAAAGTAGGAAGGAAAATAAAAAAAGTATAATAAAAGAAGGGCAGAAATAAAGAAAGAAGTTAATTAGTTGAGACAGATGAAAGGAATGTTGAAGCGAAACAGGCACAGTAGACAGAACCAATGTTATTCTTGCAATCTCCCCTCCTCCCATCATCCTTCTCTCAAATATACACTTTTTCGAACAATTTACTGTCAAATTACCAGTTACTTATTGAAAAAAATACACCACCGAATATTTCTGCACGAAATAACAATTACGACCCTGCCCCCTGCACTTAGTCGTACATCGATAATGAAAAAAAGGCTACTTGATTCAAAGGCGATTTATTTTTCTATCATTTCACAACCATATTGATCGCCCTACGCTATGAATTTTTCATACAAGTATTAATTGGGTTAGTGTGTATCGCTATTAAAAGCGTGTACCCGCGGTCGATACGCCATCGTAACACCGAAATCGTACTCGTTACTGTCCACCCTTCGAGTACTTGGCGATGTCGTCTTAATTACTTGACCTTGCGTGAAATACGACGAAAAACTTCGCGGTTTATCTATTCCAATTACACGAGCCAATATATACGCTTTCGAACGTGTCAGTTGTACACGTACAAGGAAACCTGGTGACTGGCTCGGAATCGAACGAGAGTTAGATTTTTGGAAAGAACATGTCGAAGGCCCCCAAAATCACAACATGGAAGATTTACCAACACGTTGCAATTTAGTAAATAGGTAATTAATACCTTCAAGTAAATAAATCACTAAGTTTGAAAAAATGTTCGAAAATCGGAAAAAAGAATCGAACATTCCATCGTTTTTTTTTTCACGGAATCGAAAGCTCTTGGCTCCTGCACACTATCACCAAATTTCAGCCCAATCGAATGAATCATTTACGAAATATTGGCGTTCAAACAAAAGAATCGATTCACCCATAATCCTTTCATCTATAGAATCAAAAGTTCGTACCCACTGTACCCTATATACCAAATTTCAACCGAATCGGATGAATAGTTTGCGAGATATTAGCGTTCAAACGAAAGAATCAAATTGCCCATGACATTAAAAATGTTAAATTGTTCTTTTGTAATACAGTGACGTCACATTTAAAACTTGGCGCAATATGCATAAGCCAACCAGGAGATACGTCAATTTTTAATTTTTAAACGGCTATGTTCGCTACTCTTAGATAAAGTAATCACTAATCACTAAATATCGTATGTTGCACCATGGACTAGACCCGATATTTTGTTTGTTGTTAATGTTCTTGCGCGAAAACAGCATTTACCTACAAAATCTCTTGTAGCAGCGTGTAAACGCGTTCTTCGTTATCTCAAAGGTACCGTTAATAAACGACTTGTATTTCGCTCGTCCGTTGATCCGATTGTGATCTTCGCCAATAGTGACCACGGGGGTGATCCCGATTCTCGTAGATCGACATCAGGTGTCGTGTTTATTTTCGGTTGTCCGGTGGTATGGCGTTCGAAAAAGCAAAATATTGTTACGGTGTCATCTGCTGAGGCAGAATATGTAGCGTTGAGTATTGCTACAAATGAAGCAAGGTGTTTTCGTAACCTTCTGTCTTCTTTGTCGATTAGTATTCCGTCTACGAAAAGTGTTTTGCGATTCGTCAGCTGCGATAGCAATCGCGTCTACAAGTGAGTCCCGTCGTACTAGACACATTGATATTCGTTATCGTCTTACGCGTGAAGCAGTATCGCGTAATGAAATCGTGTTGTGTAAAGTCGAATCGGTGAATAATATTGCGGATTTATTTACGAAAAATCTCGCATTCGCCAAGGTAAAGGGAAGTATTTGGTTTGGGAATAGTCAAAGCAATCTTGCATTACTCATATTAATAATTAGTTTATTTCTTCACTGCATCTTGAACTTTCCAACTTCTATCTTTTTTTTTTCATGTAATTATTTTTAAATTTGTATTCAAAATTATGATGATTTCTGGTCCCAAAGTTTTCTGAGAATACATGGAGTCGGATGGCGCGGTACCCCACCGTTTTTATGGTTTATATGTTTGTATCCCTTTCTTCTTCCCATACCTAAAATTTTACCCTTCGCCGTTCCTGAGTCATTCTTCATCCTAATTCCTATTCTTTGCCCAACAATTGAGGAGCTGAGTTCCAAAACTCACTTTTGCCAAAAATATCGATTTCGGTTTTATGATGGATTCCGATAGAGTAAGACATGCTCTTTAACGTGGCATAATCAGTTTCCCCCCATAACGACCCGCATCATGGCGAAAAAACACACCGAAAACCATGTTGAGTTCCAAAACTCACTTTTGCCATACGAAACCATAACATGCTTTCATTTTGATAAGATAACATCGTATCAATTTGAATCCATGCGGTTAACTGGCCATGAAACTTCGTTAGAAATGTCACGTGGGCAACGCATTTCGAATTTAGTGTACGAAAAAATCGAAGATGGAAACGTTATATCCGCAGAGAAAAGAAAAGACCTTTTGGACCTATTGATAACTCATTTTGGAGAAGATTGGCGAGGTCTACCCTCTTTGCAGTTTTTTGTATACCTGTTGGACGTCGTAGTTGATGAAGTAGTAGTCGAAGGAAGTGAGCAGCAAAGAAGGACCGAAGAAGACGTAGATGATCCTAACCAGTGTGTCTGCGCGGAAGAAGCACCGGAATTGATCGTTCAATATCATTTTTCATACTGTTCGAAGATTCATTTTTTTATTACCGCTTCATTAAGTTTAGTTTTTCATCATTGTTAAGATTACATTCATTATTAATAATCGAAAGTTACTTTATATTTTTGTATTTTTATATAAAAATAAAATAATCGCGTTGCATTCTCATTTCTGTGGTCGATGTGTTCTATTTTTTCAGAATTGGAAGCTTAAAATTTGATTTTTTTCTTTCAACTACGATTATCTCATGAAATTTTGGTTTAATCGAAAAATTGCAAGAGGTAAAAAGTGTTTATTTTTTCAAGTTACACAAGGTAAGACCAAGAATTTTCGTGAAAATACGAAAAAAAAATTCGTTCATTTCCAAAACTCACTTTTGCCACTCAACTTCCTCCATTTTAAGACGACCGCCTGATCGAAAAAAAAAAATAATGGAATCCTATTTTTATGCCCTACTTGATCATTCATAATGTTCTCAGCACTCCAGGTCACCGTCATCTATACTAAAACAGTTTTTTGCGTTTTTCTCAAAAAAAATTGGCCAGGGAGGTTTCCAGTCAATCACTCAATCGTATTTAAGATGTAACCGGCTAGTCTTTGTTAATAGGCCGTGATCGCGTTGGTTATATTTCCTTTTAGTATTAAGATGTACATATATATATATAATCAAAAAATTGAAGACTTTTTTTTTTATTGTTAGTTTTATTCCTTTTTAGCCAGTCTGGCTACCCTAGTAACTAGAGTAGTTCCTATTTTGTTTGTTTTTTTTTTTTATTATGTTCTAAAAAACTTAAGAAGTCGCGAATTCGCATTTATTATTTTTTTACCTTTTGTTTTATTACTTGAAGAATTACATTTATTGTTTTGTTGATTATATTAAAGCTACATTGTATTAGGCCATAATGCCATAGACTTATAGATTTATGTTCCATTTATTTTATTTGTTACTGTTAAGTTTAGTCAGTGTGGAGATGGCTCTGGAATAGGTCAATTGAAATGTTAGGCAAATAACCATATTTCTAAAATTAATTCTTTTGAAAAAAAAAAAATGTATATAGTTATAAAACAAAATTCACCCAATAAAAACCTTTATTAAAAATAATAACAAAATTCAGAAAGATAAAATAAACCTAACCTAAACTAACTAATAAATTCGATAACAAAATTCTAAAATTGACGATAGGAGTCACTTAACAATTTCGGTGTAACTTTTAATCAATTTATTTCATATAGTACAAAAAGTATAGCACAGCCGTTTGGTCGGTGGTGCACTACTAAATTCTTCATTACAAAATTTGTCTTTCGGCCCGGACCCTGATTTTGGTCCACGTGTCGTCCTGCCGGAGGAAGAAAACTTGTAGGAAGTTTTCTTTCCCGGGATGGGGGTCATATATGTGGTATCAAAATCAGGGGGTCTTGTAGAAATTGAAAAATTTCTGCTCCTCAATTATCCAATGTGATCCTATTCTCTCGTTCTCCTTTTTATTTTCCCTTCTTGCAAATTTTTTCACTTTTCATTCTATTCTACCTCCTTCCTTAGTCTATACCACAATTCCTTAGACTATGTATTTTTCTCGTTTTGAACTTATTTTCATTATTCAATCGATTTCTGATATTCGTGGAATTTTTTCCCGAACTTGGTTTCATCTTCCTTTACTTTTTCGTGGCAGATGATATTCATGGTATTTATTACATTCAGCCACGAGAGCAAATAGGAGATCTAATAGTTTGCATGGTGAAAACTGAAATTGGCGTAAAATAATACGACCTGTCACCATAGAAGGGAGGCCTGGCACCAGCACTAATCGACCGCACTGTCTATACTCAGCATTTACTTGGATTTATTTCGTTACCATAGTTCCATGTATTTTTCTCAGCACATCTCAAAACTCGTAACCTTACGACGCTTCATTTCTTCCAACTCCTTCGTCGCGTCACGTACACATAACACAACTTGGGACGCGAGAGGGGCACCGTTGTAATTACATGGATGACGGAACTTTTAACGTATTCGTCAAAGAGAATTAGTTAAAATTTAACGAACTCGGCCAATATCGATGATGAAAGTTTCTCCGTCCGAGACTCGTGTAAGCGTTGCGGTCTTACGGCGTGTACTACGGGGTTCGTGCTTAATACACAGATAAAGGAAAAGACCACCTGCAGCCTTCGTCAATGTATAACATTTCACCAAAGTTTATTCCCTCGATAGTTCGGCGTTAATTTGAAACTCGTCAATGGGATCGTTTTACATTTGTCTCAATGACCGACGACGTTTCGTTTTTCGCGTAGAAATCAACCTCATCTCGTTATACTTGTTTCCATTATAGAATACACCATCGAACACCCATCGTTATTTACCATCGAGTGAAAAACACCAAAAATTCATTATAAAAACATCAAAAATAATTCAATTCCTCTTCGAACACCTGAAAAATCAAAACTTACTTAGCATACCTACTGAAAAAAAAAACGCATTGAATCATCATTACACCACTCCCGTCTCCACCAACTGACCACATTCATCCCTTTCATTAAGTCATACCACCTCGACCCTCGCTAAGGACATCGTCGAAAAACCTCCGCCGAAAAGACGCCCTCGTCGGAATTAAATATTAACGTCGAAGTGTTTCAACTCGCGGTAATTAAAAATGAAGGAATTTTAATTTAAAAAGGTTTTTTCTTCGGTATACAAGAGCGTATCGGTACACGGCGACGGTGCGAGGGGGAGGGACTAACCCAAGAACAAGCAACGTAAAAAAAAAAACCACCTCTAGAAAGCGTTTTAATTTTTAAACTTGAATAAATTTCGTTTATTTTCGCGACGGGACCGATTCTTTACCCTTTTACTAGGTATTTGCGGATGAGTTAATGCCGGTTGGGGTTTTTGTACTTTTTTTTCCTTCGCACTCCCCTCCGCTCCTTGCCTACGTTACCGCTCCGCTAACCGTGTATTTAATGAGCTTTAAAACTAGAATCAATTTATGGCTACGAAAATACTCGTACTTTGCGCTTATTTCCGAGGCGATATTTCGACGAGTAGGTTGGCGACATAGTTGGCTCTACTCAGGCGCGAGTATACTCGAGTTGAGGTACAATTACCGCACGCCTCATCACCATTCATTAAACCTCCCCCCCCCCCCTTACTATTTGTAAAAACTAAAATCGTAAGCTGATATCGAACATTTTCCAGTCATCAAGCAAAAAATAATGGAAAACCATATACGCGATTCCAATTCGGCACGAGGCGTAGTCGCTGGCCCGCGTAAGCTACGTGGCAACTCGCTTCGCCTCGTACGAGGAGTCTTCTTCATCGCAGAAAAACCGATTGATGTAGATCTACAAAATTGTATAACCCCGTTCTCCACCCCTGAATAAAATTTTATATGGCGAACTTTCACAGCCTCTTAGAGTGAAAATGGACCCAAGGTGGATGTTTTTTGACTATTTCTTCAATTTGTACAGCAACTACGCGTCGTGCTCAATTGAAATAGCGAATACTGTTTTCTATAAGTTTTTGCTCAATAACTCGAAAACGAAGCGTGGTACGAAAAAATATATAAAAATCTAACTTGCATGAAATTAAATTTGCTATCGATATAACAGCTCACGAATTTTGATAGGATCAACGGATGATTAGATTTAAAAAAAAAAAATTCGGTCAACGCAGATTTGTTACCCTTGGTTTTTTTTCAACTTGACTTAGTTTTTAGATGATCTCGTGGAGCGTTACAGGAACTATGTTTCTACGTTTCGTAGTCTTTATCGTTAGATTCTTTTTAATAAATACGTTTCTGTTTATTTGATAACTTAAATTATTTCTTCCGGAAATACGGTCGTTCGATATTCTTTCGGTTTTATGTTGAAATCATGGCCGATCGATATCCGCATTACAAAAGGTTGCAGATGGGAAGCTAAATATTCAAAATTTAGAAATTCGTAAAAAATCGAGCGATGAAATTTCACCTCTTCGCATTCATCACTTCCTCACCACAACTTCGGTGGATTCATCTTTATACTTCAAAAGCCCAAAAAAAAATCACAAGGACACTGGAAGTCGTCCCTTCAAATACACCCCTGTCAACAACAATCCCATCGCTTCCGCCCACCGTCCAATTCTCCGTCAAACTCCAAAAAACCTTCGCTTCCTCGTCTCAGCCATCAGCAATTACGAGCGCCTTCTAAATTCGCCTAATTTATTCGTCAAATTAACATTTTTCATTTACCTAGTGCCGTCGATTTCGACACGAAATTGGAAACCTAATCAGGAAGCCAATTTGAAATAAATTTATTAAATCGAGCTCCCGACGAAAAAAACTTTTCCCATTTTCTACGCCGTAGCGACGAAATTACCAGTCGCATCTGCCATGTTCGACGAAATAATAACTCTACAACTTATTCGGAAAACGATTCGTTTACCCCATTCACCTTTTTCCCGCATCTCATTTCATTGGCAGATGTCGCGGGACACGGGGCCTGCCGACAGATGACGCTAACGAAAAATATCGCAATTCAATCTCTCGCGAATCATTTCACAGGCGAATTTCCATAATCTCGCCGACACCATTTGCCAACCAGTTCGCCACCTAGGAATGCCTTCGCGTACACGGCACGCAACCAAACACACGGCCTAGCCGGCGTAAGCTCCACGCGAAGAAGAGAAGAACGCCGGTACCGCGGGGCGGCACGAATAATACGACGCTCGTGCTATATTTTGGAACTCGGCTTTGGCTAATACGTGACCGACATACGTAAAAAGCCTCGTCCTTCGTGTACGAATTTATATCCTAGCGAAAATGCCGTTTCTGTTGTTCGCCCACCGCTCCACCCCCTCCTATACGTCTTATAAATTCGGACAATTCCTCGCTCTTACTCGGTTTCTCCCTTTTTGGTATTCATAGCCTAATACGCGAACGATATTTACGTAAGTTGACACGTTGAAACTATACAAAACACACCATCTCATCTTCTCCCGATACTCTTTCGATACGATATAATGAACCTCGCCGTCTCTCCGCCGCCTTTCTTCGTCGTTCGCGTAAGACGCGACGATAAATGAACGCGAAATATCTCGGATAAGACGCGAGTAGTGCTCTCGAGAAATAAAGAAAAACATCGAGATGCGATTTTTCTCTCGTTTTCTTCGACCGTTTTTTCTATATTTACCTATTATTTTCTTCTTATTATACATCGCGCTATCGAGAGGCGAAGCGAAGAGTTTGATTTGTGAATTGATACTCGAAAAGCTTCACAAGAAAGCCCAAAAATTACATGGAAAAAATTTACTTTTATAATAGCGAGAATAAATATTTTATCAGAAAATCAGATATTCGCTGAAAACTCCAATAATACTGCGACAATTTTTTCAGATTTTTTCCTAATTTCATGGGACATCGTTGCAACCTCGGAAATTACTCATCAACCATCTCCTTCGTCAAATCGAGCTCCTGATGCTACTTCTCTTCCACCTTTGCCAAAAAGACATCACCATCTGACTCTTGCGGTGTAATTCTAATTTTCCATCCCAGGAATTACGCAGCCTCAAAGAGAAACTTGGATTTAGGCAACAAAATCTTGGATTTTTTCATAACAATTCGATAACTGATCAATCTAATGCTTCACATTCACGAACCAAAACGCTGTACGATCTCAAGCAACAGAACAAACGTTGGCCAATCTCGATCAAACAACATTTTCCCACACAAACATCTCGAAGTCATCGCAGCAGTTCCAATTAAGAATACCTCACCCGAACGATTGTGATTTTCCGCTAATTAACAGCGGAAAATCACAATCGTCGGTTCGGTCTACCGTAACGTCAACGTGCCACGTCCACGATGCGTATCGTCTCGAAAACCGTCGAGGTTCCATATTCGAAATTAAACCGACGAGTAGGTTTTTAAAAACGATGAAAACGCATAATTCTGCACGTCTCCGTGGCTTCACGCATGCGCGAAAGACGTCCGTAGGTCGATCTAACATCGTGTAATTCTCAAATCCGTCTGTCAAAAGCTCAGAATCACACACCTCCACCAAAAATCCCGGTAACTTCTTTATCGAGATATACGTGTCTTCAGAATCACCCAACTTCATGTTTTCCTCCTTGACCAACTTTTTCGCCAACACTGCATCACGATCCAGAGAATAAGCCACGCACCCAAATCGTATCATCCTGTCAAGCTTCGCTCTGACGAACGATCGCCAAACTAGCCAGTGCCACGACGCAGAATGTGCCAGCTCCACGAAACAAAGATCTAGGCCGGAAATTTTAGAATGACTGAAACGCGACGAATTTTTGAAAATAAAGAGTTTGAAAGTATTTGCAAGAGTTTCAAAATTAATAAATTCGAAGCATTAAAAAACTTGATCGATAAAATTGTAAATAATACGAAAAATACGCCATATCACTCCCGGCGTATTTCCCTTGAAAATATTCAATAGTGGTGGGATGCCAGCGCGCATAACCGTCCCATTGAAAATTATCGTGAAGAAAAATAAATTCAAATCGGGGTTGTGGAACGACCTCGTGAAACCGCGGTACATTCAGTGTATCGTGGTTACAGAATTTTATGGTTTCAAAGTAACGAAGTACGGATTTTCCGCAGATCTATTTTTGAAACATTTAGCGTTGTAGTGTGAGAAAGTTTAGAAAATTATTCTTCTTTGAAACAGCGTGTAAATCGCTAATGGGTAAATCTGGGGGTATACTCGTTTGATCGCTTTTCGTCTCTTTGGTAAAAAACGTCATCGGACTTGGGGGATGAAGGGAAGAAGGGTAGATCCGACGTGAAACAGGTTGACGAGGGATGGATTCGATATAGTTAGTTTTTCCGCGATAGAGATAGGATGTTTTGTGAAAGTTTGGTGTCTTAAGTAAAATTATATAATTGCTGTAAAAGTTCGATATTATTTTCTATAACATTGTCTGAATCAGGTATGTGTACTTAAAACCTAATAATTAGGGGTGTCCGGCTTCCCCTCTAACCCTCCCCGATTTATGGACATTTAGTTAAATTAAGAAAAATGTGAGTTATTTACTAACTGAACAAAAATGATGATTCCACATCTAAATTCTATTCTTTTTTCCCCAATTTGGTGTACCCCCACAGTGGAATCAAACCCCAATACCCTTAGTACAAAAATTGTCAAAGTCCCTAATCAAAATTTGATATTTGGGAAAATGGTAGAAACGAAATTGTATGCGTAATTGCGCATCACAGCGTATAAGTCGCCGCCAACCGAGATAACGAGTCCCGGTTTCATACACGCGCCCATGAACAATACTCGTAAAAGAAGACAACATTCGTCCCTCTGATTGGAGAATGGGCATCATTAAGGAAGTCCACCCCGATTCCGAAGGTTTAGTTCGCAACATTTTGGTGCCGGTTAACTATTCCTCGAAAAAACGCTCGGTGAACTCGATTGTCCCAATTTTGTCTGACGAAGCTCAACACCCTCATCCCCTCCGGAGTATGTCAGTGAGTCATCCTTCAGATGAAATATTTCCATTTCATTTCGATAAATTTACCTACCAAATCTTCTAGCATCAGAAAACTAACCGATATATACAATAGAAAGCAAATTCGTCAACGATACCATATATTACGCTTCTCTCTCATTAAACACGAACAATACTCCTTACACTATTACCCTTCCCTTTTTCCAAACCAGATCCCTACTTTCACACAGACCATAAAAAACATTCGACAACCATCGTAGGTACCGAAAACACACCTGTAAATACCTCGAACACGTAAACCACGTAGATTCGCGGTCAACCCGAACCAAAACGATACACGTCATTCTGCGCGAAAATTCCGCTGCGAATTTTCGCGAACACACTGCGTGCCTCGTTTTTCGAGCCGACCAATTATTATTTATGGATATTTAAACCGAGCACGTAGGACGAACCTAAAAACCGTTACAGATGGGATGTTGGATTTCGCGTATATTTTTCTACATTCGCTCATTTTCCACATGTTTCGGGACCATTATAAACTTACATTATGCTAATGCATTAACTACGGGCGATTTTTCGATATACTACGTAAAAGATTACCGCAGAAGCGAGACTGGGTACCTTCCACGAGGGGACAGGGTATTCCATACGGTTCGATATTACAACGTATATCGTCTATCGTCCAATACTATATTTATAATTTCCTATATATACGCGAGATATATCCAACGAGGGCGGGATCACGAGCCCGCGTAAAATGCAAAATGATTTAATCGGACGTGTGTATTGTATACGATCAAAAGGCAGCGCGGGGGAATGGTAATATCCATTAATTTCGTTTTAATTTTGGCTTATACGTAAAAGGTGCGCGCCGAACGCCCGAAAAACGCGACGTCGATGCCACCTTCGCGAGTAATGTTTTTTTAATCGAGTGTTCCTTTTCATCTACATACACCACCTCTGCGATTCACCTATTTTTAAATATCTGCTGTACTCGCGTGTACGTACGTACGTAAATTTCGCAGAAGCGACGATGTACACGAATGGATGAGCGTCTGACGCGTGTACACGCCGCGCGATACGTATGTGGCCTGAATTAATGGCCGAAGGAGGGAGGAGACAATTACGCGACTACGATGATGGCTCGTAATTTACGCCATCGATATGTGTGCGATATGCATTTCGAAAATATTCGACGAAATGAAAATCGATGGGTAAATTTGTGTACGGGGAATTGAAAAAAGTCGAGAGTTGTGGGCCAGCGACGATATTACGCAAATGATAAAAAATTAGAGGAATGCAAGACGTACGAAATTAAAAAAAAAAAACTAAGTCAGTAATAAAAGTGCAAAGAAACGCAATGCCATCGAACAAGAATGGATGAAAGGATGGAATTGCCCAAGTGGAAAAGTCCGTGAGCAATGAGATGATAGCCGCTTCAACACCAAAAATATGCAACGTTATTTTCAAGTCATCATAACGCGTCATAGATGACAAGCCATCGCCACGGTGACGTGTCATGGTCATTGGTGACAACTTCGACACTTACAAGTCATCGACGACACTTCTTTGTTACAGTGACGTGTAACAGTCATAAGTGACACGTGATCATGATAGCAAGTTATTATCATGATCACATGTCATGGTTATGATGAGTAACGTGTGACATCTAATGACATGCTATGATGAATCACATTGACAGGGTGACGCGTTATAGTCACAAGCGACAATTTTAGTATTTTCATGTCATCTCAACATGTCATAGATGACGCATTATTGTTGCAGTGACGTGTCACAGTCATGATGGACATGTGATCACATCACGCTGACATGTCGTGATGGCATGTGTAATGACATGATAACAAGTCATTATCATGGTGACATGTCCTGATTACGAGTAACATGTGGTATTCGGTGACATGTCATTATGAATCACGCTAACATGGTAACGTGTCATGGCCATAAGTGACAATTTCGGTATTTTCATGTCATCTCAACATGCCATAGACGACACATTATTGTTGCAGTGACGTGTCACAGTTATGATGGACATGTGATCACATCACGCTGACATGTCGTGATGGCATGTGTAATGACATGATAACAAGTCATTATCATGGTGACATGTCCTGATTACGAGTAACATGTGGTATTCAGTGACATGTCATTATGAATCACGCTAACATGGTAACGTGTCATGACCATAAGTGACAATTTCGGTATTTTCATGTCATCTCAACATGTCACAGATGACACATCTTCATTACAATAACGTGTCACGGTCATGGGTGCCAACCTTGATATTTTCATGCCATCGTAATACGTCGTAGCCATGGTCACGAATGATATACTTGTCTACGTACGAAATTGAAGGAGTTTGAATATTCACAGTTTCTCAAATAACCAGAGCACCTTCGATGTTATACGTAGGCAAAAAGTACAAATACAAGCTCGATAACAACTATAACGTGCACGACTTTTTGACAATATTCCCAATTCTTCACAACATCTTGTAACACACTTTCAAAATCACCACCTTTTCACAACTTTCATCCATTTCACTTAATTTTATATACATTGGATATTTTATGCACTGCGCAAATTTTTATTCACCAAATTACAAGTTTGCCAAGTGACTTTCGAATCACCCTATATTACTGTACTTCTCATGCTAAACATTCTCACGTTTTACTTACAATTGAAATTTCTCAAACTTTGAGCCACCACTGGATGATGACCGCGTGAATCTCTCATTTTGAAAAATATCCACAACAAAGCGGTCTTCAATCCAGTAACAATTCCATGCTTTGTTATAACATCACAGAATCAATTATTAAAATTGTAAGATCTAAATATACATTTCATCATCGCACCATCGATAGATAACTTGAGAAAAATCCCGACTTTTTTCTACAAACCCTCCACCACTCGAACCCCGTGAAATACAACTCCGTAAGTCGAATAATTTTTGGCCTGTCACCGAAACAACAACGAAGCGCCTCGCGCGTTTTTTCTTCAGTCTCTCACTATTTTTTTGGCAACCACCTTCACGTACGTCGACATTTGCAATTCTAAACTTGGCCGCTCGTTGAGAGATGACTTTGTCGTTTATCAAATTCTATTAGTTGTTTATAATTAACCTAGTAGCGCTACCGTGTACACCGCAGAGGTTCCTGTATCGTCGACGCGTATACACGCAGTGCGTACACTTTGTTATTTTTTTCCTTCTTCGACACCGCGCAAGCCGCCTTACTCCAAGACGGAGATAAAAAATTACCCAAAATTACCGCACCGTGAAGCCCGATGCGTGCATTCGAATTAACATTTTAGTCGCGCGTCGCGTCCCAATCGCGTTTTTTAATTTCTCCAAATAGACGCACAGCCTCGTCGGATGGTCGCAAGATTACGCGAGGAAAGGGGAAGATGTGCTACGGTAAATCGGATAAAAGTACGGTTAATTATTGCTAATTAGTCGAACTGTAAAAGCGCCCTTGAGTCGGGTAGCCGCAAATGGCACGTAGACTTTGCGACCAAAAGAGCCTTTTTTTTTCTAATTCTCCAACAACGAAATTCCGGTGACTGCGTCACTTGCAAAATGTTCACTTAACGAGTATATTTTCTTTTTTTTTCAGAGCTGCGTCGATGGCTACGTCTTCGTTACTTCGTAATCTTGACGATTTTTTGAGCGAATTTCCATTCTCGAGATTTTCATTTCTTAAAAAACTCGCAGCTAGGGGTGTGATCATTGTCCCTCTTCCCTTTCTTCACCGTTTCACATCACACTCCCCGAGAAAAACAGGTTTTCACCTCATTTACGAATCGATTTTCCCAAACGTTGCGAGCTGCAAGGTCCAAACAGGAAGTAGGATAATTTTTCATTCGAGTTCGTTGGGTATACATTCGCTTTCATCAATGTCGCGTTCCACGGATGTGGATTTTTTTCCTTTCGAATTCACGTTAAGCCCGTACGCCACCGCCATGTTCATCTCATTGTTTAGACGCGTAATTCGAATATCCCTTTTGGTCTTTGTATATCAAAGCGCGTTCCTCTGCGTCTATAGGCAGCTTTACGGTCTATGTTCTCTATTCAATGGGTGACTAGGGAAGGCGGGGTATGTATCCTCGATACATGTAAATTAAACGGTCATTGTTTTCGCTCGCAACGTGTATGCAAGGCGTGCCGGCGACGATTCGGTCAACTTAATCGGGCGATTACGATTGTATGTTAGGAGTGACAGTGTAATGGTGATGAGGTGAGGGGTGGATGGGAGCAGGCACCGGCGCGTTGTACAAGGTGACATTCTATCCAGATGAGAACTACATTTCCTCCGTCGATGGTACCGATCAGGATTGCCGATTACGATCTTATTCTAGTGCTTCGCGGTGTATCGTGAAGTCGCTGCCGAAGATATTCTGCTAAGCGGTGATATGTGATCTTGATTGACTGATTTGTATATGAGATGCCTGTTTCCCTAAATTTCTATTCCGCTCGATTCCGATCATATCTTCTTGCACTTCGCTTATATCTCTCAACAGCAATGAAAACTGCTTTACAACACATCGAATCGACTACACAAAGACTAACGACGTCTTCCAGGTAAAATGAATCTGGCGAAAGATCCCACTTCCGTTTATTTTTGCCAAAATTGGAAAAGATTTTCAACATGTACCCAAAAATCCTCTTTCTTCCGACGTCGTTTCCAAATAATCCAACTAGCAAGAATGACCCAATGATGAGAGGTGATTGGCAACGACACACGACCCCGTTCACAAACCCGCAAAATCTATTCGCCAACATGTGCATCACACGTGATGAAATACCGTCACAAGGGGTTCTCAAAAAAACCACAAATAGCCACGGCACATCACAACACCGCCGAACCCTTTGGACACCGGAGATAATTTTTTACCATTTTAGTTTTTCTAACGTTCTTGGATGCGAACACGAACGCGAACGGTTCGTGAAGACGATTTATGTTGCTTCTTTTCTACGAGAAAATGATGCGAATTTGGCAGTAAAAATGGTCGTGCGAGAGTAAATTTTGGCAATGAAACGCGACGAGACGTACGACGGCGTTAGCCTCTGGCCGACGCACAAAGTGTACCGGAGACGATAAACTACGTAATTCACATTGATTAGCTCGGCCGGCCGGTATCACGAAGGATGCGAGGTACGCGGGGATAATTTGATTACGTAATATCTACGTATACGCGACGAGTCGCGTGCTCGAAATATTTCAGACGTGTGGGCTACGTCGCGGTTCGCCATGTGACTCACTCTCTCACCCTTCCTCGTCTGAAATGCGTGAAATTCCAACGCCATCGGACCGGAAACGCGACAGATCATCGATTCGACCAATTTTCGATCGACGATCTCGCAGGAATTTTTTCAAATTTGTGAATCAGGAGTGAAGATGTAACCGTCGCGACATCCAAGGGCCAATATGAATAACAATTCCAAGACTTCGAGGAAATTTCGAAACTCTTTGGAAGACGAGAGGGGGGTATGTTTTGGCTTAAAGGACATCATTTGCGCATAGTCGTGAAATAGATGTCGAATACAATCCTCCTGGACTCGACTAGCATGCGCCTGTCAAATCCGTAGATCAATATGCAGTTGTAGACGTCAAAGGGGGAAGATTTGCTAGGCGGGGAATCTTCTTAAGATTTTTCGCGTCGATACTGACATTCAATTTCATCTATTTTCGGATCCAGGGAGTTCTGGCGAATTGGCCTTTCATTTTGGTGCAAAACATACGCAACTATAGTTTACTTTGAAACTACGTAAATTCCGACTTCAAGGTTCCTCATTTCAAATTACATGTTTTGCTGCATTTTTGGCTACGTTTTAAGGCAAAAACGTGCTCAACAGTTTGGAAGTGCACCGATTCAACGACTTCAAAAAGGAAAATAAATGCCATTGCAGCCCTGGTTAATGAAGATATTGAAATGACCGAAAATATAGATAAATCACTCAATTAAATTCAAATAATATCACAACACATGTCACTTCTCACCACTTCTCAACATTTCCCTCATCAAACCTCAATTTCACTACTTCGCCCCGAACGCCCCAAAGCTCAGAAAGACTCACGAAATACCCCTCCTCTGCTCGTACACACGAAATGAGAAAAAAAGTGATTCTCCACCGCAGAGATTTAAGGCACATGTAGTTGAAAAAATAAAAGAATTTTCAGCCTACTTGGAACTTGCTTTCTAATCTTGTCGGATTTAATATACTTTCGGTACGGAGAAAGTCGACCATGTAAAAAGTTTCAGCTTGATCCCGAAAGAGATTTTCGCGTTGGGTAGTCGACGCCGCGTACGAAGGAAAAAGTTTTATTATTTCGTTACCTTTGGTCGAATTTCATATCGCGTCGTAAGGAGATTAATTTCGGCCGGAATTCCGTGGCGATGTTTCGATAAGAGATGCGCCACAGCAGCGAAGGGGATCTCAGGAAAAGGTTTATACTCTACTTTTTTCTCTGTAAGAGGATCAGTCGGCCTTTAAA
The DNA here is from genome assembly GCA_003261595.1 of Maconellicoccus hirsutus. Lineage (NCBI taxonomy): Eukaryota > Metazoa > Arthropoda > Insecta > Hemiptera > Pseudococcidae > Maconellicoccus > Maconellicoccus hirsutus. The sequence continues at coordinate 32,337 of QBDW01001020.1, forward strand.
TTGAGAATCGTTTTGCGCGATTTAGGTCGTTAGGTGTAACGATTAGTAACTAGGGGGAGAGGGGGGAGTTACCTCACCTAAGACTCCTTCAGGGTATCTAACGGATTTTTTTCTTTGAGAAATCACTACTGGTTCATTACCTTTTCGCTGAATTTTCAAAAACCTTATAACTCTGCCACCCCTTGATCTGTCGAATTCAGTTGCCAAATTATCGCTGTTGGGTTTATCGAATGGTCTGGAATAGGAACCCTTTCCTCGTGATCGATTTGAATAACGATTGTTCGTTCTGGAATTTCTAAGTAGTACAGTCAATCTAGCATCTGAGCACGCAAAACGAGAAGATAAGCTGAATTTGGTATGCACCTAGTATTCGATACCCTTTACGACATACTTCACTCTAGAACAAATGTCATGTTTGCAAGTTCCCTTTTATGTGGATCTAAACCTCCCAAAATCGGTTTTTCGCTTGATTTTTTTATCGCTACTGATGTCTGTTTTTTTTTCGACGAGTCTTTTTTAAGCGTTTTGTTTTTTCTCCACCTTTGGCAGCTCCGTTATTTTATTGATCTTCAAATAGTGATCTTCCAAAGTCGATTTCGGGTAGGGGATTGTGGTATGAAAGTAGGTACCTACCTACGTTGAGCAGTGCAACGTAGTGGGAGTAGGAGTAATTTCTAATTTTAAAAGACAATCGCTTAAATTTGATAGCTGTTATATTATATTTGTACGAAATCAATGGTAATATGCCTCTAATTTTACAGCGATCTGGTTTAGTAAGGTCACGGTAAGAAGGTAAACAATGTGTAGGATGTTTTTATCAAAATATTTTAGATATAAAAGGAAGAGGAGGGTTAAATAAACCTTTATATAGTGAAAATTGGTTTACTAACGGGCGTAATGGCATTTTCACTCCACGTGAAAATTTGAAATTCGTAGCGGAAAAGAAAATTGAAAAGAAAAACCTCCTATTGAACGTAGATCGAAATTATCAATTTTTAGCTCGAAAAATAAATTTAAAGAGCTGGAAAATCTTTAGGTTTATAACTAAATTCATTATTATAAGAACCTGGATCATACTTAGGGATGAGTTTATTCTTTACGCTTTTCTCCTCCGGTTTTGTCTTTACCAGCGAGTCAACCGATGACTTCGACTACGGTTTGAAGCAGATATTCGTCTCGTTGATAATATTCGATAGTCGTTTACTGGTCGCGCGATACCGACGATTTTCATTTTCGGATGCTGTTTGGTAGCTGGATTTCAAATGCTACGACGGCGTCCAAAAGCTCTCCTCAGATCCACCGCTCGTACTCGGGGCGATGCTCTCCAACCACTGCCGTGCTTTAAAATCTCTTTGCTCGGGAAAATTAATCTCAAAATTGTTTTTCATGTTGGTACTCGATTTGGAAGTACCGGTACTCCACCGAAACGGTTGTCGTGTATGTTTCCTTCTTTTTTCCTTTAAAAGTTAACCCATTACCAACTCTGAACCAGGGAGCAGATCGATTACTCGAGGAAGTAAAACGAAATCCTCTAGGAATTAATTTGACATAGGAAGATGCGGCTGGATTTGTGATTGAAGAAACAAATCCTTCTCCAAGGAAGAGCGTCAGTACCTGTAGATCAGCCAGAGCCAATACCATCAACAAGTAGTGCGGATCTAGCGAAAGGAACACTTGCCGGTGTCTACATGGTCCTAAGCGAAATTAAATCAAGTATACAGTCGCTGGAAGTCCAAGTTTCAGCGCTCCAAACTCAGGTCTACGAGATTGGCGACGTGGTTAGTCGGTCAGAACGTATACAGCGACTGGATGACATCGAATCGAAGATAGATCGGTTGTATGATTATGCAAGATTTGACCAGGAAGCAAGTAAAGCTGAAGGACCTACCGAGTTTCTAGCATCTCAATATAACGTCGAATTGGAACCGAGGCCAAAAGCGAAGATACCCGTTAGGAGTGAAGTGGTTCCTGAGAGCGATTCGGGTGATGGGACCGAGGTATCAACGGAAGCAACGGAGATGTCGGAATCGCCGTGTAACTCCGAGGCGTCTTTCCAAACTGCGGTTCCGTCGTCAAGTCATAAGGTATCGGAGCCAGTAGATGTTGAAGCCCGGCTGAACGAAATAATAAGTTCGGCCAAACTGCGCGTAGATGAATTAAGTCCAGCACAACGACGCACTAAATTCTCTACAAAATGCGTGTATTAAGAGTTGATGTACCTGGCTTAGATTCCGAGCTACGTGCGATTGAAAAAGGAGCATGCGAATTTTGTTTTTCACCTGTAACCATGGGAAATGATAGTTTTTCGTGAAAATGTATAATAGCTGAAATGAAAGACCATTGGTTACAGGTAAAAAACTAATTTTATGCGAATTTTGTCAAAAATTCACGAAAACTGCTCCTTTTTCAATCGCACGTAGCTCGGAACCTAAGCCAGTTACATCAACTCTTAATATATGCATTTTGTAGAGAATTTAGTGGGTTTCAATTTTGAACTGAACTATTTTTTTGATAAAACCAATTTTCGCCAAGATATAAGCGAAAAACCGATTTTAGGGGGCTTAGATCCACAAAAAAGGGAACTTGCAAACATGACATTTGTTTCGGAGTGAAGTAGTTGTAAAGGGTATCGAATACTACGTATATACCAAACTTCAGCTTATCATCTCGTTTTGAAAGCTCGAGGCCGTTTTTGGGATAGATAGACTGGACTATCAGTGTTCTGTCACCGATTTTCTCTATTGCTAAGTTATTGTTGGTTCTCCTATCTGCTATTTGTCGCGGGAGGTGGTATCTACCTCCACAACACTCTTTTAGTCGCCTCTTACGACAGGCAGAGTTTACCTTGGGAAGTATTCTAACCCGTTCCCACGCGGGTTACTAATAAATTCAAAAAATAAAATTCATTTCGATCGCGGATGTTATCGTTGCGGAGAGTCGGGTCACATAGGAAAATTTTGTCCGAAGTACGGTGACAATGTTGACTCAAAAGATCGCAAACCGAAAACAGAAAATAAAGTAAACATGATTAGTTCTAGTTTACTATGTGTCGGCGCGGAAAATTTTAACGTAAAAAATAAACTTACTTACGAGGGAAAAGTTACAGTATTTTTTGTAATATATTTGGCTACGTGAATTTCGGTTATGTGTAATACATATTACATATGACTCATTTATCAAATAAATCAACACAACCATTGTAGCTCCCTGATGACTCTAATTATCGCAAATTCCCACCACCAAACTCCATAACGAACGAAAACCAGCAACGAAAACCCCCTTCTTTAGCAGCACCGAATCCGGTGTCGGTTTTCGTATTCGACACTGGAAATTTCTCCAAATTACCAACACTAAAAGGCGAGAAAATTCCTACCTAAAATGAAGTCTCGAATTCGGTGAATTTCGCAGCAACCGAACCCTTTTCCTTTTTCTCAGCCTCGTTCCGCACGAAAAATAGCTATAATTAGTATATAAAAATTTCGCTTAATTGGTCTCATTAACCGTAAAACGTACGTATTACGACTAAGCTGGAATTCTATTCGGCGTTTTTTCGAAGGGGGGTTCCGGTACGAAGGCGTCGATGAAAAATGTACGTTCGAACGACCTAAATTCACTCGCCCGCGTAAGCTCCGAAGTATTTTTAATTGAAAAGAGGTAACGGCGAAGGCCGACGAGAAAAATGGAAAACAGAAGCGTAAAAATGAACACCGATCTTGAGCACGATTTAACCCTACGGATGAAATTTCGCCGAGTACTTTTCGTGTGGTTTCTCGCGTCGCCTTTCGTCTAGCACCTTCGCATCTCCTTCGTCTTACATCACGTACGGTCCACAGTCGAATCGCGCATTCGTAACCACCGCGTAATCGAGTAAATCGACGCGAAGCGACACCGTTCGCAATCGAGCTTAATTAAGGTAAATCATTTTCAACGCGTTCAGCAATTAGTAAAACATTGTACGTTTTAAATAACTCATTTTTCTAAAACAAACTAAAAACAGATGCGGCACTTGAAAAGCCATTAATTAATTCGCGTTCGTTTCGCCGAGCTCGTCGCCCAAAAACAAACAACACGCCGAATTCGCAAAACCGAATCGTTTCGTGAAAATTACCACCGCCTGTTGCTCGTTCCCGCGCAACGATGGCGACGCCTTCGTCGCCCGCCGACGGACGCGGCGTTTCGTCGATTAATCAAGCCGACGACGACGACGTGTCGTGTAGAATTTCGCGTCACGACGGTGGAATTTTACCAAATTGCTTCCATTCGCGCCACTCCACAGATATCGACGTCAAAATGATGATCGAAAATGGCTGATTGCTTCATCCCAACTACGAGTCTCACGAACGTCGCGTTTTTCAAATTGCATTTAAATGCAGAAAAATTACGCCGTTTTTCAATAGTAGTTCAAAAGAAGCAACGATGCTCATCGTGGAGCCGAAACTACGTCAAAAAACCTATACTTCTTTATCCAATCAGTCGTCACTCGATGGAATTTAACTTATTGTATGGTAGAGAGATCATGCGGTGCTTTGGATCCGGTGAACACTAAATACCGAATAAATTTACTTTATTCACTGCCGAAGAAATTGTCAGCATCCCTGAAATGCTACAACTTCCAGAACCATTCGTTCACCTCAACAACTAATTCAGCAGAGAAACAACGCCAACGATGAGCCTTGTACTACCATACTCTATTTCAAAGGGGCTGAGAGGGCTATTCCCCGAAGCAGGAAAATTTAGAGGCGGCAAAACAAATAAAAAAATAAAAAAGGAGTACAATTTAAAAAAATTCAGATAAAAAATCCAAAAATGAAAAATTGAGCGTTAAAAAATTTAAGAAATTGAAAAGAACAATTTAAAACATTTTGAACAACAAAAGATCATAAACTTGAAAAATGTGTCTGAAAAATTGTAAAAAAGTGCAAAAAATCTAAAAACTGAAAATTGTGCCACAAAAAATTTTAAAAATTGAAAAAAGAACAAAAAAAAAGTTTTGAAAATCAAAAAATCTAAAGGTTTAAAATTGTATCTCAAAGAATTGAAAAAAGTACGATTAAAAAAATCTTAAAAATCTTAAAAACTGTCTTTAAAAATTTTTAAAAATTGGAAATTCAAAGTTGTACGTGCTTAAAATAATTTAAAAAAAGAAAAAATTGAAAAAGTGCAATTGAAAAAAAGTTGAAGAACAAAAGAAATTTTACCCCAAAAATAAAAAAAAAGTACGATTAAAATAAGTCATGAAGAAAAAAAATCTAAAAACTGAAAATTGTACCAAAAAATATTTATAGAAAATTAAAAAAAAAACAATTAAAAAATTTAAGCAAAAAATTAAAAAATAGAAAACAATACTTGAAAAAAAATTCTAAAAAAGTTTAAAAAAGTACAATTAATAAAGCTTGAAAAAAAATTCTAAAAATTTCAAACTTTACTTCAAAAAATTATCCCTTGATTTCAAGGATAAATTATATCGATTTTTTGAAAGGCTCTATTTCAATTTTATTGAAAGGCTCTATTTCAATTTTAGCTCACAGGCGGCAATATCTTAAACCCGCCCTTTCCTTTCCCTTTCTGACGGTATCGATATTATCGAATATTTTCCCAAAAAGTATCGATAATTTCGATACCAAATCTAGTCGATACTTCGCATCGCTATTTCGGTAAAATTCGAATATCCGCGACACAACGGCAAATTCACTTTTACGCGACGACGGTTATTCAATTTCAATCCCATTGTGAAGCTTTGATTTCCCTCGAGTTCGGTGTGTTTAGCGAGCGTAAGACGAAAAGTCGATATTTGTATTAACGAGTTAACCAAAAAAACAGCGGCGATTGGTGATTGGGACGTTAACAGATGTGGAAAAAAAACGCTGGTCTGGATTTCGTAAAATGATACGTCGGGTGACACGTGTAACGGTGAAATATCGTAACACGCCAATTCAATCGCGTCGATGATTCGTCCTCGAACTATCTCATGTCCTCGCGCTGGTCCCAAGACCGGAAAACATTTTGAAAATTACCATAATACCGGCGAAGCTAATGAAAAGCTTCAGATTATCGACGATGATAAAAGTACCGCGTAGAAACGGTATTTCGCTGGAATAAAAGCCCGATGACGATGACGATTTCACCAGCGACACGATGCGGTTTACCACATGCGACGCTTCGTGATTACGTTTCTATTGATTGCGTCGTCGCGTCAGGTCTGCGGACGATTACGCTATTTTCTCTCGTCGACGACGTCGAAAGATTACCACACGAACGATGACGGATTTGTCGGATGAGAAAATCTATGCGGTTGGTGAGGTTTCGCGTGTAGGTAACTTTTACCCGTGTTATTTTCCCAACTTCGGCGTCCTACGGATGGGTAACTGGTCGAGGGATGGTAAAGCTCGACTTTCTACTTGATGATTTGCATTTTACGTGATTATTTCGTGTTCCGTTAACACACAAGGATGAAACATCGGATCTTTGTATTTTTCATTTTAAACGCTTCCGCAATTTCCATCTGCGACTGGACCATCAGCCTGCACCTCTTCACAGTCCATCGACCAACGAAACGATCCCCTCAAATACTTCATCGCCGTCTTCGTCAACTCCATTATTTCACAAAAAAAGAAAAAATTCCCCTCGAAACCCGCCGCTTTCCTAGCTCTGCGAAATTTACGCGCAAATGACGTTTTCGTGTTTGCCAAAGACGATTACGGATGTGAAAGTTCGTGTCGAAACGACGCCCCGAGTTCCTGCGCCATTATTGTCACCATATCGAAATGGCAAACGCCGACGAAGAGGACAGACACCGTACATTCTACATTATACCAACGCTGTAATAAGCTTACGTACAAATTATCCATACAGGAGTAATTCTTCGCCTCATTCTGCGCAGTTTTATTAACGCGGTGTCTAAATGATAGCACCGGGATCGCGGAGATTTTTGCGACGACGGAGCGGCGGCGACTCGCGGTCTCCATTATCACCTTTGCTTCGCTAACGCACGCATTCATCTTCGCCGTTCATCTTAAAGCGACACACATACGAGCACCGACACTAATACCGACGGAGAATTCACGTAAACGAATTACGACCACGGTATCGCACATTTCACACTACGAGCGAAGACTCCAGAAAATCCAATGAATTCTCGCCGGAGTACTTGTTGATTCGGACTACAGAAGTAAACCATTCGAACTCTCATCGGTATTACGTTTGCTTATTACCCCTCTCTCCCATACCCCAAAATCGTCACCTCATAATGTGTGTATTTCATTACAGTCGAGATTATGGTTCGAAAAAATAGGAGTAAAGATAAAGTGGAGATGGGACAACACTAAAATAACGACATCAACACATCCAAGCTAAGATTTAAGATAACAAAATACCAAAATCGAAATAGAAATCGAGATCGAACAAATCGATCACCAAACCATCGAAACATCGAAATCGAATCATAAAAATTGACGAATCGATATCAATAAAGCAACATTAAAATATCTAAACTGGAATATCGATGGTGAAACAGCGGGATCAAAACATCAGAACAGAAATCGAAATTGGACAAATCGATTACCAAACTGTCGAAACATCGGAATCGAAACGTAAAAATTTATAAATCGATATCGATAAAGCAATATTAAAATATCCATATCGAAACATCGAAAACAAAATATCGATATTAAACTACCGACGCGACGTATCGATATTGATACAACAAACTCGAATATCGATATCAAAATGTCGAAATTTCAAATATCGATGTCAAAATATCGAAATCGAAAAATCGAAATAAAAATATCGATACAACACATCGAAGCTAAGATTTAATACATCAAAATATCTGTACATAGTATCACACAGTTGTATATTCCACTTGAACAGTTATTTTGCTCTCCTGTAAAGTTGCAAAAGTGTGACTTATCCCCTATTTGCAAAAGACTATTCAAGTTTTGCAAGCATTTTTATCGGAAGTCTTTACTAAATAGGTATGAATGCGCAAATAAGCCAACGGAAAACCCCGCAGAAAAAATAAGTATTACAGCACCATCTGTGATATTCTCTAATGCAGTTAAAATGTCTGAAAAATTACAGAAGTAGTGCGTAAATATGCAGTGAGTTATTTGAAGTACCATTCAAATCATGTCCAGTAGGAATGGTGTTCAAATAATTATGCTACAGTACTTAACGTGGCGTGTGGTAACTGGTTTGAATTCGTCGATAAAATTGTCTTTCCTACCAGTGGGACATACTAAGTTCCGACCTGATGCTTACTTTGGAAAATTTAAAAGTAAATTTGCGAAATCGAAAGCAAATTGTTTAAAAGATATCTGCAGAATTGCAACGACGCAACAAAAAGTATCAGCTGTGTTAGTTGGTGATGAAAGTGGCAATTCTTTTGTGAATCAGTTTGATTGGTGTAATTACTTTAATGAGAAAGGATTGAAAACTGTGACAGACTTACGAAAAGGTCTACATTTTAAAACTGATCAATCGAACATCGGAATTATGTCATGTAAAAATGGACTAAATGAGAGTTCTACTTCGCATATTATTATTCCAGATAATTCATCGCTAAATGGATTTCCAAATCAGTTGATTCCTGCAGGCTTATCTGACGCAAGGAAATCGTATCTTTATTCGAAAATTCGTCCGTATGTAGATAATAAGTATAAAAATATTCTATGTCCTAAACCGTGAAAGTTGTAACTTTTTTTGTATAATTATATTTTTTCGTCCATTTACAATTTTTCATGTTTATTTTTGCCACTTCACCGCTGAACTAAGCGTCCCACAAAAAGTCATCATAATCAAAGTTGTACAGAATTCAATTTTGTTTCGGCATGAAACAGTCAGATTTTACTAGGACGCATTTCACAAGTTTTCAAAAAAATAAAAAATTCACCAATCGTCACCAAAATTCACCCAATTGTAGTTCTAGACATGCTGAACACACTGTAAAATTTTTATTTCGATTGGTCAAGTTTTACTCAAGTTATAGTCGAACAAAATGAAAAAAAATGTAACGAAAACTTTAAACGCGTTTTTCTCAAAACTATGTTTTTTGGTATCTTAATTTCAAAAAATCATAACTCATCGTGAAATTAACAAAAAGTATACTTCTTTTATATCATTTTAAAGAGAATTTCATCTACTTTCCGATGGTGGACTTAACTCAATTTTCACGAATCCGCCATCTGTGTCCCTTTTCATACGGAACGTCTCATATACGAGTATTAAGTACTTAATTTTTGTTGCCATTTTTATTTTCAGTATATGAACGATGTTGGTGTAGCCTTGATTCGCGATAAAACAATCGTGAAATATGGTGAATTACTGTTAGGTGGCATCGGAGTCGATTCGGATGACGAATTTGATAATGCCGCTCAAGATGCAGCAGATCAAGTGCGCCAAAAACTTCGTAAACTATCGCGTTTTTTATTGAAATATAGCATCATTTCAAACAAGCCAGATTTATCTTTGAAAGAATGTTTACAAATAAAGAAATTCCATCATTTAGGGGCAGCAGTGAAAACGTATTGCGGTAATTAAAAGGCTCCGCATGCTGCAGAAAAACTTGGAACACTAATCGGTAAGTAGTTTCAATCGAGTATTGGGAGGACTTGCAGCGCTATTGTCTGGTTATTGTCAAAGACTAGGTCCACGAAGTGCAAGTGAAATGTAATATTTTTGATAGGCTGAAGATGATGTCTTTACTAAAGGAAGAAAAAAGAAGTTATCTATGCTTTTTATTTCATTATTTCAATTTATATGTGGGTTTGCTCGTTGATAGAGGGGAGCAGTTGTGCAGTAGTATTGCTTTGTGTAGTTCTCGGCCTCATCTTGTGGTTTTTTTTGAGCCCCATAAGGTATGCTTACTGTTGAAATCACCACCCGCAATGAATCTGTGTCCAATTGTTGATATGTATGAACTGAAGTCATCTTCTTTCATTTGCGCTCGAGGAGGACAGTAAATTGCAGAGATATTGGTTGAAGAATGTAGATACTGGATGCATATAGTAGTAGCTTGTATCTTCAATGATACATATGATGGAAGTGCATGATGTTTGATCGAATTTTTTACGAGTATAGCAGTGCCTCCACGTGCAGTTCCACTTGGATGATTTGTACTGTATATATTAAAGTTTGGTATTTTGAACCTCGTAGCATCTGTGAAGTGGGTTTCTGTGATCAAGCAGATATCAATGTCATGATTTTGTAGGAACATTTTAATTTCTTGGTGATGATTACCAAGTCCATTGGCATTCCAGAGGCCAATCTTGATTTTATTGTCCATTTGGTAGATTGGCAGTGATGGCTACAAGGAGCCTGATGATTTCATTGTTTTGCTTTAATAATTCAGTTATTTGTGACATTGTCTGGATGAATATTTGTTCTATATTTGTGAATTCAATAGAAGAATTGGTTGTGGTTGCGTTTCTAGAAGATTTGGAGAATTTTGTAATTTCTGCATACGTAGCTTTTTCCTGAGTTAGTTGATGAGATGATGTTGGTTGAAGTGGCGGCTGATGAGATAGTTGTGGTAGTGAGTTGACGATTGGTGGCACAATTGATAGTTCTTTTTTCATTGTTTTCTTTTCACGTGCTTTTAAGAGCTCTTTATAAACATTACAACCTTTATAGTTTGCAGGATGCTCACCATTACAGAGAGCACATGTAGCAGGGGAGTCTCTCGTTTTTGTGCAGTTCCGGTTATCATGATTACCGCCACATCGCAATGTCTGGTTTAGCCGCTTCAATCCGATTAGGATGCGATGGTAAACAGACCAAATGGCCAAATCTGTTACCAGCCATAGAGATGAAGATTAATACGATTGAGAACTCAACCACGAAGACCATACCGGTTGAGGTTATGACTGGAGTTAGGCATGTCGATAACGTTGACCGGGCGGTTGCCAAGTTCGATGCCAAATCGTTCGATTATGATGCCGTATTGGCAGAGACTCGGTCTAATCTTGAGAGGAGCCTAAAGTTACGTCAACTCTATAGTTCGCACAGGTCTAATATAAAGCTTGCTATAGGCAAAACCGTCTTTGTGAAGACGCATTACTTGTCAAATTACGCCAACCATTTTAGTTCCAAACTCGCACCGAAATTCGTGGGCCCCTACATAGTCAAAAAAGAAATCTTTCCAAACTACTATGAGTTAGCCCTGGGGTCTAATCCCAAAGAAACTGTCCGAGTAAATGTTCGAAATATCAGGCACTGAGGGCTGGCATTTAGTCCAAGCCAGCTAATGTTTGTGGTGTTGTAGTGTGTTACGGTAGGACCAACGCTGAAGCTAAAGAATAGAACTAGGTCCAAATCTGCTCCAAAGGTACCGGCTCCGGAAGGACAGCTGGAGGCCACACCATCTACCAGCAACGCCGATCCGATGAAGGGAACCCAGCAGGCCGAGAAACCTCAGCAGGTACCTAAAAAAGAAGCTCCTGATAACCCTGAGGATATATCGCGAAGAGAATTCCATCCCCTGGCACTTGGGAGGATGCCGCCGCTGCCGACATCGAACATCTACAAAGAGAGCTCGCCGAGGAAGGGGAAGATCCACAAAGCCTGGACGAGTTTGAAACGGATTTGAGAGCGAGATTCCAGCAAGCCAGGGCTGAACAGTTACAACTCATATAGCAACGTGGAAACGAGGTACCACCTAGACCGAGGAGCCCAGTCCCAGAGGAGGAAGATGAGGAACCGCCGCAGAAGGTGAGAATAGTAGAGAGAGTTAGAAACGAAGTTCCATTATGAGTGGTATGTTTGTCAAACCCAATAAGCAAAATTAATGAACCCTGCGGGCACGCGTGTCTGTGCTACAAGTGTGCCGCAGAAATGATCCTCTATGGGGGAAATTGTCCTCCATGTCCGATGTGTAGGGAACCTACCTCGGCATATAGGGCAATTTTCTTCCCCTAAGAATAGGATTTCAATAGTTATTAGAAAGAATTGGTGTGAATATTGTATTTGAATGTTATATAATGCGGTATTATATTTCGAATATAGGTTAAGTTAGTTTTGTATAATTGTTTTTATGTATAGAACATTATGTTGATTTCTTGTGAAATCGACAAATTTTTGAATTATATAATATGGTTTTATATTTCAAATATAGATGTAAGTTGGTTTAGTACAATTGTTTGTTATGTACAGAATATTCTATCGTTTATTCTATGTACCCCCATTACTTCTTTTATAGTTTCAGACACAAAACTTTGAAAGTAATTACAGACAGTGATAATAAAACGAACAATTGTGAGAGCGCAAACCGTAGTGATAACAAATGACGTTTACCATTGGTCAAGTAGGTGAGAAATATCCCCTTTCTGATTGGTGCTCTTTGGTGCTCTCGATCCGCTCGTAGTTACAAATTTCATTTTACAGTGTTAAGATGGATAATTTTCATACAGAACATGGTATTTTTTTTAGAAGAGAGTGTGTATGAATTAGTCTTTCAAAATGAAAACAATAATGATGTATGTGTGGTTCGTGCCGTTCTGCGCATGCGCGGGTGGCAAGGGCTGCACGTACATTTCAGTCGTTGGTTTTTCTGCCTTTCTTTATTATATATGAACGTTTATCAAGTGTTGGTCCATTTTTTCTTTTCGTTTTTCAACTATGAATTAATCTAATTAACACCGTATCATACAGATGAAACCGAACTGGCATTAAATATCGACCATATCACTGTTGGTAAGTTGGTGAAAAATACGGAATATTATTAGAATTTTCAGTTTTTAATCAAAATTGTGTTACTTAAGATAATGCAGAATCTGAGAATGAAACAAGTATTAGATGAAGAGAGCTAATCACAAAGGTATGAGTTTTCTTCTAGAGCTACACAGAATTCACGCAACGGAAACCGCACGAATTTCCGTTAATTTACCTAATTTCCACCAAACGAGCCCAACCATTCACGAAGTGCTGATCCACGGAGAAGACATCGAAAATTGTATTCTTTCTGTTGACATCTACACGGACATTTCTATCAAACGAATCACTCGCATGTGTACGAGTATTTTGATTTTTTAAAATCGAACGTTCGCCTTTGCCCCCTTCAGGTCAAAAGTTGACGAACTACGGATCGCCAGACAATCCTTGCGATTATGAGAAATATCCTTAGTTAATATAGCACTTCCACTAGACACTCGTTGTACTCCAACGCAAAGCCACGAATTAGCCACCGTCGAAATTATTTTTCGCCGAATTAACGAAAGCGTATCGAGCATTGTGTAGTTTCCACAGGTGTGGAGGTAGTACTTGGCGATATTTCTTCATCTTCGGAGCTCCGCGTACGCGTGTTGTTTTTCGAGAATTATAAAATAAGGTCGTCGTGTTAACGCATCCGTCGAAACGGTTCGTTTACGATAAATTATTTGGCAAAAGCGGGATTTCTTTACGGCTGGTAATTGTGGCGCGACGAGTAGGCTACCAAGAGGTACTCGTGATTCGTATTTTGGTCTTCGTTTCCACCACTTGGTACATGATGAAATTCTCCGTATTACAACGCCGCAAAATCGTAACAGACCGCGAGGACCTTTGAGCAAAACACGAGAGTCCTCTATTTAAACGATGCCAACTGTCTTCACGTCGATGATCGTCTTGAAGTAAATCCCAAGCCGAAGTCAAGACGAGTTTTTATCTCATATACTTGCATTTTTTACGCACGTATCGAAATTGTATATCCCTGATTTGTTTCACTTCACAGTCCTTTTCTTTCGTTTCTCTGATTCAGCCTCCGAAAATTCGACCAAAACCGCCCGTGTCACAATTACAGCAAACAACATACCATACGCGGACCTCCACTATTCACATTGCACAGCCAATTGCGATTCTATGCAAAAGGTCGCGTGTAAATTTCCACGTCCAATTTAAAATTAATAGAAAGCTCGCCGCGACGTATCGACGCCGCGTCCTATACACGACGACCTATACGCATCGGTGTTTTCGATGATAATCTAGGGATTTGCGGACGACGTATTCGGCATAGACCGCTCCCTCGAGTCTAACCGAAAGGGAGCGCTGGATGCTACGTGCTGCGAACGCGCCACACCGAAGGTAGCTTAACCTCTCTCTCGATCGACGCAGCGCAAACTACTACCCCAATCCAATATCACTAAAAAACACACCTCTCGATATCCCAGCTCGTAATTACCATCTAATGCCCGAGTAATTGAGCTCTCAACTGAGATAGATGTTTGAACGCGTGTAAAACCCCCCTCCAAAGAGGCACGGAACAGCGTCACTGGGCCAGATCCACGTGTCACACGTGCACCACGCTTCAAATACTCGTACAATACTTCTTTCCAGCTCGCCCAAGGATACCAATATCTCCGCATCGCAAGGCAAACGACCATAGATAGTACTGAATATAAAAACTAACCTGCGGCACATCCGAGCACATTCCTCTACCGATCAAAGTGCCAACACGGGTAAAGAGACGCGAAAAAACCAAAGTTCACCGAAAGAGGGATGCGCCATACATGGACGGACGCCGGTAAACCGTAAAAAGTTTCATTTTGTTGATGTTTATCGAGATATCGAGTACGTTCGCATCGTTTGCTAATGTAAATATAGCGCCTTTCATCTTCGGGCTCAAGGCTTTATTTTCTTTTTACTTTTACCGTTGTGTGTCATCGCTTATGTAAACATTTTCTACATGCAGGAAAACAATAAACACGGTTCTAGTGCAGGGAGGGATAGGGGGAGGGCACCGTGAAACAACTCCGGTACCCTTTTACCGCCGTCTGCACCACCGAAGCGCGTTGACGTGTGGTGGAAGGCTTATTTCACGATGTTGCTAATTTTAACGCACTCTTCGACCATACCGGAGCGTCGGGGTGTTGATCGAAGGTATCCTTGTGGGGCTTTGGTTACGGTTAGAGGGCGAGCGCCTACATATGGCGAATCGTACCTGGGATATGGTAATTTCGCCGGAAATATCGCCAAATTATTCCGATCGCGGGAGGGAATTCCATCGCGTACGGTGTGTTTCGATACAGCGCGCGTTGGCGTCTCTAGTTCGCCGTTGTTTTTCTTTCGACATTTCGTAAAACGGCATTTTGTTTTTTTCCTTCAGTTTTTTCTTCTATTTCGCATTTTGAGTCGGCAGTGTTATCCCTCTCTCTCTCTCTCTCTCTCTCAAAAGATTTGAATTATAAAAAAACGCAGAATCCACAACCAATTAAACGCAAAACTGTCGAATAAATTCGAACCTCACGGATACGAGTTCGAGCCCGAGTCCTCTCAGATAGGTACCTACTTGTTTACCTGCAGTTAGGACCTATCTTTTGGGTAGCTAGCGGAAACAGCCTGGTCTGAAAGCCCAAAAGGCGTGCAACGAACCAGCCGCTACTGAAAGCTCACCTCATAACAAATCGAGTAATGTTTCCGACGAAACGTCATTACGCGAATAATAAATTAAATTGTTGGCCGCACGAAGCACAGTGTCAACAACATGGAACCATGGATCTGGAAACATCAAGCGAATACGAAAGAAGAATGTCCATCGATAACGAACATCCAAGGAACGACAATCTATATACAGCCTCGCAGATATGTAACACAATTGAAATTACAGAAACAAGGATTCCCTCTTGGGGAGGTAAATACTACCAAGGAACGACAATCTAAATACAGCCTCGCAGATATGTAACACAATTGAAATTACAGAAACAAGGATTCCCTCTTGGAGAGGTAAATACTATCACACATAAACAAAACTCCTGTTAAATTCCACTTCCACTAACATATAGGGGAGACTGGGGAGGACTTGTACATGGGGAGATCTTGGACAACTGTTGATTTCAACATGTTTTTATGCAGCCAGGTTTTCGAAATTTCAGTGAAATGTGGCAACCATGTATATGTAAGAGCCTAGCTTGTGATTTGGTACCTTGGAGTAGTTGTTTACTGGTAAAAAATTATTTTCGCTTTTTTGATGCGAATTTTTCCAATTTTTTAGTGAACGCATTGTTGAATTTTCGAAAAAAATTTTGTTTTGGTCGAAGTAAAAAAATTGATCAGGTAATTATATGAAAATGTAGGTATGTTATTCTTTTTCATATAACTCAAAGATCCCTAATCCATTATCTAATGCTCTATTAGAGCCAATAACATATCGTAGATTAAGTAGAATTAAACCAATAGATTTAAGTTTATAAAATTTCATTTTAATTTTTTATAAATAACCTTTTTATAAGGTTAGAAACAAAATAAATGCATCAAAAAAAAATTGGTGAAAAAGTGGATTGGTGCGATGTTATTAATATTTTTATTTTTCCAGAAGTGAAGGGATAGGAGATTTTGGACAAATTTCAATAAGAATAAAATGAACGCATTTTCATGGTATGTCTCGAATGAGCAACTACGAAGTGATCTCCGACTCGATACAGTGGATAGGATTATCTACCAAAGAGCTAATGCGTACATGAATCGGCTACACAGACATCCGAATAGCGAAGCAGTGTTGCTTCTTGACCAAAGCGAGGACATGAGGAGACTCAAGAGACTCCAACCGCTGGATCTCATTGATCTCTAAATGCACTACTCATTATAATTGATTTACTGTAATTCACACCAGTATAATGTTAACGTAACACACAATGAAAAATGGTAACGATGTATCATAGTAATTTAGTTGTTAAATTTTAATAACGTTTTATTCTTTATCATAGTTTTAGGTCATTGATTATGTATATCAGTTCCTTAAATAAAAATTAAAAAAAAAAAATTCATTTATTTTATAGGATGCCAAGGTATTAAAAAAGTAAAACACCACCTGTAGACAATGAAAAAATGCAGGCAGCGATTCGAGCGTATCAACGACGAGAGGATCCAAAAATAAGAGCAATTGCAAATAAATTTAAAATATCAAAGTCTACGCTCGCTTATCGCATTAGTAATATGAAATGTGAAGATCCTGTAGACGATGATCGCGTAAATGCAACGAAACGATCAGGATTGAAATTTGGAGGTCAAAAATATAAACAAATAAATAATTTATTATGTCAATCAACATTAATCAACAGTTTTCACAATTAGACTAAAACTATTACGTAAGGTAAACAACACAACTGTATACTTTTGACAAAACTTCATGCTCTCCTTCCTCTGTTTTTCCCCTTTTTTATATTGTTTGCCCCTCTTCTATTTCCCCCTTTCCCCTATTATTTTCCGTGATATTTTCCTTTCTCTTTTATTAACTTCCTCCTGCTATTCTCACGATTTCTAAATTTTCGTATGTTTCAATTTTCGTATGCTTCGTCATACTACAGTACACTAGGTCAAAGTGTACCCAAGTGACTCCTATACTACTCTATGGCAAAAGCACAGACAAGCCTCCTCAATTTTCCCTAAATTTCCATCCCAACTTCTGCACCCGTTCGAGTCTCGAAATACGGGGGAAAAAACGCCACGAAAATACCCCTAATTTTTCAAAACCACACCCGACATCTCGCGCCGCACGTCCACCTCCACCTTCCTCCAACAATCTACGAAAATTTCCACGCGTAAACTCTTACATGGGAAATGAGGAAAACCGATGGAAAAAAAAGGGAAAAACGTACACGAAATCTAAAACATTGGTGGGAAGTTTACAGATGATTAGAACAAAGATTGTGTCGATTGTTTGTGTAAACAACGAAGCAAAAGCGAATAAAAGATGTGCGACTGCGAAAAGGCGAAAAGGGAACGATGTTGCGAAATGCGGTGTCGTGCTGGCGTTTCGGCGAAAAAATTCGACGCGTGGAAAAGCGTCGTCTTCTTATTTGATTTCCATTTCGACAAAGAAAAGACTTGTTTATTTTTCGTATATTTTCGTTCGAAAAAGTATTCGAGTAGTTTTCGTGTGAGAAAGCTAATTGCTTTTTTTCTTCTTTCGCCGCCCCGGATCCTTGATTATTTCGCATTATCGACGCGAGATTGGAACGGAAAACCGCGAGGCTGTTTATTTCGAAGGCTGCGAACGTCGCTGTTAATTCCGCTGCTGAGGCTGCGGCTGTGCTTCAAATGGAATAAATTATAATTGGATTCAAAAAATTCCGTAATGTAATTATTGGCAGATAAAATAGGAAATCTTTTCGCCCTGAGATGAAGCTGCTCGCGAGTCTGGTTCCTGCGTATTAGAGAGGTCATTGACCTCAAATTTTTATATTTTGGACATTTATGCGCCAATTTTCTACATTTATCGCATCTGATTTCATCTTCACGCACATCTGTCTGTTTCTGCGGACATGGATCGCTACAGAGGAGAGCTCCGCGCCATCTGAACAGGACGCACGATGATACAGGATGAACCTCTAGATCTCAATCCGACTTCGCATCGTTTATTGCACCACAGCCACATCGCTGATACTCGATTTTCATCGCAATTCCGATCTCTTTCGACACGCTTCGCATCTGGATACAAACAACGGCCAAATCTCGATCCAGTACAAAGCTACAATCAAGTCCGCCGCTTCGGTAACTCTCTAGTCGCCCAATATCATCAACGTGTACTCGCGATGTCGCCGAAATGTCGAGGCACGATCAAATGTGGATTCAATTTATAATCAAAATTGGACCGGAGAATTGAGAGTTGTAAATTTTAAATAGCCGAGCGTCTCGTGACTCTCGTGACGCGATATATGCTAAAGTGAATATTTAACGAAGTAATAAACAAGACAATTTCGCGCCCGAAGACACCGCGTCCGGGTGACAACGTCGTGTTGGCGATTTAGTATTTTAAGCTGAATCACGAAAAAATTGAACACATCTTGGGAGACACTTCGACCTGATCAAAACCTAGAGAAATTTCGACGTCGCATTGGTCGTAGAAACACCGCAAGGGAAAGGGGGGGGGTGAGAATAACAATCGCATACAAGTACTGAGTGAACATCTCTTCCAAATGAATTATCCAATAATTAAGTCCTCCTGGTTCAGAACTTCGAAATAAATGGAAAACCCGTCATAAAAAATCACCAATCGAGTTATTCGTCAAATAAAAACCACAACTGTCATAACCCTTCAATTTAAATTCAGCCAACAACGATAAGACCACTACATCGACTCAAGTACCCAGTCTCGTGTCGACGAACGATAAATCCACTTCGACGCATTATCTTAATCCCCCCCAAAAAAAAACTTGGAAAATCGAAATCCTCGCGAACATTAACAATATTAATTTCACCGCGAATCATTCACTATCGGTTAAGACAACCAATACTTTCATTACCACAACACCACTTTCACTACTACGAACCACGTCACGAACACGTGGTCGAAGGGGCAACCCTCACATCGACCTCCCTAATTTCCAGTTTACTTTTCTACTCACGAAATTCCACTATCTAGAATTATCGTCGGTGCACAAAAAAAAAAAACACAAGGCCGGCAAATCTAATTGAAAAATGTTGTAAAATTCTAGACGAAAATAAGGCAAAGCAAGAGGAAACGATTACGTTGCGATGAAATTGATACGTGTTTTTTATAGTCGAAATTGCCGCCGCCGTCGTCCTGTCCCCCTCCCCCCCCTCGGGCATCCCGTCGCTTCGCGTTTATCGATTGGTCGTTTATTTTAATAAAAATCAACAGATGTTTCGCTTTCCGGGGTTTTTTCACCGTCATGAATCGTCGACCGGATTCAAACGATATTGCGCGAATTGAGGAAATCGCGGATATAAATTTTTGTTTTTTTTTTCAGGTGGTCAGGGTGGAGCAGCGACTAAATGAGTTCTGCTACCCCCTCCCTCTTCGCCTGATAAACCAAATAACTTAATTTTCAGATTCGTGGGATGAAAATGGCAGCAATGACTTAAATAACGTTGAATTGCAGACCTTTCTCGAAATTCGCTTTCATCAAACCATCCTGAAGACATAAAATTGCAACCTTTTTTAGCTGAAGATAGTCCAAAGAGAAAGTACCGATCACGTACAACGTAAAAATATCACGCGAAAGAAACCCCATTTTGAAAGTTCTCGGGTACACGACGAAGCTGGAAAACGTGCAAAACCACCGAAACTGTCACGTTGCCGGGAACAAGAGGGAGGAAGGGTCAAGAAGGCGAACATCTACGATAACACGCGCCAGCACCTTTAGATAAATGCAGCAACGGCATTCTTTTCAGGCTTTTTCGATATTACCGTCGCCTTTTCGGACAATCCTGCTGGGCTTTTAATAATATCACAATGGCACGACGTCGGTAAGCGAGAAGACTCGTAAGTCGAGAAGTATCACGTGAAAGGAAATATTTCCCTTTTCAGCACGATCCCCGTCAACGACGTCGTATTTTTCACCTGTAGATATTGAAATGTTTTCGTCGAGTATAATGCAATTTTTCCCATAATTTCCCACATTGTGCTTCAGCTTGACAGAGTCTCTATACAAGAAATTCCCACATATACTTTCTGACTGATTAACTCCACCTCGACCACGCGCCCGCACGTGTCAAGTTCCCGGATTTCGACGCTAAAAACCTGCACCGTAACACCAGAACCAACACGGCACACCGATGAATTCCCGAGCTCGGCTAAAAAATCCCCCACCTACCATCCCCCACCTTCACCTAACTACGACGTTAACTCGGCTAAACATCTCGCAAAAGTTTACTCCAAACGAACGATATCTTTTAAAGAAGTTTGAACAGCGAAAGTAAATATTTTACAAGTTACAAGGCCTTTCGCGAGTAAAACTAACACTTTGTTTTATGTTTCATATTTCCAACCCCTCGACGCGTCGCTCCTCCTTGCGCCTTTTCGTATACCGGCGCCTCGTCGTATATACGCTGTACAACCTAATCCTCGAATGGATTTCCAAGGTGTCACATCTATTTTTTCTTCATTTCGCCAACGCGCCGCTTGCGTTTTTCGTATCATTCATTAAACCACGACGACGAAGACGACGAATACCGATATCGTACTTCGCATCCGTATCTCGTCGACGATTCTCGACTGGCGGAATTAAGCTAGTTACGTTGCTCGAAATCGTCTTCGAATATTTGTCACGAATCGCGCCTCAAATTTTGTTTAAATCGCATGATATTGCTTTACAAAATTGTCGAAATGTTACTAAAATCGTTCGAAGTTGTTCAGTATTTGTTCAAAATTGCATAAAAGTTGTAGAAAACGACAAAATTTATGAAAAATTTGCTTAAAATTGCGTAAATTGTCAAATGATGTTGAAATTGTTTTAAGTTGTCCAATGTTGACAAAATAGTTCTAAATTGATCAAAATTTGTTTAAAATTTCACGAAATCGTCGAAACGGTTGTTAAAATTGTTCAATATTTGCTCAAAATTTCACTAAAATT
Organism: Maconellicoccus hirsutus; assembly: GCA_003261595.1. NCBI lineage: Eukaryota > Metazoa > Arthropoda > Insecta > Hemiptera > Pseudococcidae > Maconellicoccus > Maconellicoccus hirsutus. Next base: position 53,618 of record QBDW01001020.1, read on the forward strand.
TGTTTGAAATTGCATTAAATTTTATAAAATTGTCAGAATGTTGTTAAAATTGTTCGAAGTTGTTCAATATTTGCTCACAATTGCACAAACATTGTGCAATACGAACAATTGATGGAAATTTATCAATTATTCACCCGTTCTGCGCAACTTTGGTGCAATTTTGACGAAATATTGAACCACCTTGAACAATTCTAATAACATTTTGAAATTTTGTGCAGTTTTACGCCATTTAAAACACTTTCTGACCCATTCTAAACTATTTTAACAATTTTTACGCAATTTTGAGCGAATATTAACAACCTGTAACAATTTTAACAACATTTTGACTGTTTTGCGCAACTTTGAACAGATATTGGTCAATTCTGAGCTGTTTTAGCAACACTTTGATGGTTTTTTACGATACGAAATGGTTTTCATGCGGATGTGGGGGGGATTGCAGGGTAAGGGTGCTGTGGATTTCGTATCGATATCGCGAGGTTGTGGAGTACATGGAAGAACATGGCAAATACTCGATGGCGGACTCTCGCAAGACCGTCGGCTGCGTTGTAGAATAAAAAATTTCAGCTTTCGTTTGGCTTCGGTTGTGAACGGCGGTGGCGGCGGCGACGCCGCCGCCACCGTAAATTTCATCAGCGGTAATTATCTCGTCGGTCGTTAATATCGTCGCGGTGCGGCGAAACTAACGACGTTTATTTGCTATGCTAATCATTTCGCGAAGTTTAACGTCGTCGTGCGACGCTATTCGGTAGATTTTGTCAATGCCTTTGGCGTAATTTATAATAATGTCGGGCGTAAATAATAACCAGTATTGAATTACAATATTCGCGCTGGTGGGTGGGCGCGCGCGGTACGCGGACGTAGATATATTGCGGTTGCCGGAGCTTAATACGGTGTGTCTGGGCTATTATAACGTGTGCATGGTCTTCGTCGATGCGCGAGTCGGTGTATTAAATTTTCGTCTCGGGGTGTATGGGTAATTTCCGGCCTTGCGTTTGTCGACGTAGACCAACGTAGATACGGTGTCCGGTCCGAGCGTATTCGTAAAAGGCGAAACGGATACGTGATCTTTCAGCTCGTCTTGGAATAAGCGTATTCATCGTGTGTGATTTAGTGTATATTTCGAGGTTTTTTTTTTTTGTTTTGGTTGCCCGTTGTATTCGCGGTGAATTTCCATTTGGACGTAGGCAACCGGTGCGAAGGATGGGTGAAGACGCGTGCAATACGATACGCTTCGCAGAACGGAGATTTTTCCGCGTGGTACGAATTACACGAGTATCAAGGTCGTGGTGGTCGCGTGTGCGACGGAGTTGGAGGCGTTGTGGCGACGGGGGGAGGTGTGGGAGGGGAGGGGATGCTGCGATAGTGAAGCGTGATGATGTGTGTAATGTTGATAAATTGTCGTTGAACTGAATATGTACCTCGTGGTGCAATAAATGACATTGTACGTCATAGCGATGATACATTATCGGCTTTAGAATCCAAAGTGACCGATGAACTGCATACATTCTATGTACCGGGTGACCGATTGTTGAAGCCACCTCTCCCCTCCTCCGGAAAACATCGCTTTTTTCGGTTCAAATATAGAAATGCTAGGAGCACTTTCAGGAAGTTCTGAGAAGAGCTTGCTAATGAAAATGTTATCGGATGATTTCGGTTTTTTTTTTTTTTTTTTTTTTTTTTTTTTTTGGAGACACGTGTAAGAAAATTTTAATGGTCCGGCCTTCAAGGCTAACATATGGCGGGAAAATGCAAACAAGCTCAAGATTCAACTCCAGTATACAGCTTCATATACACCATCCTCTAATCCAGCTGAACGTGTTATGTCCGGTTTAGCCGCTTCAATCCGATTATAAAGCTGTGGCAAAGTTCGACGCCAAACCGTTTAATTATGAAGCCGTATTGGCCAAAACTCGATCTAATCTTGAGAGGAGCCTAAAATTACGTCAACTCTATAGCTCGCGTAGGTCTAATGTAAAGCTTGCTATAGGCAAAACCGTCTTTGTTAAGACGCATTATCTTTCAAGCAATGCAAATAGGTTTAGCTCAAAATTGGTTCCAAAATTCATAGGCCCATATGTAGTAAAAAAGGAGATATTCCCCAACTACTATGAACTTGCTTTAAAGTCCAACCCCGAGAAAATTATTAGGGCAAACGTTCGAAACATTAGACAGTGAGAGCTGGCCATTAATTCAAGCCAGCTAACGTTCTTGGTGTTATAGTATATTTCAGTGGGGCCAGTGTTAAAGAAGAAAAGTAAATCGAGATCCAAGTCCGCTCAAAAAGAACCAACCACTGAAGAAAGACCAGAAGCGACCCCATCTACTAGCGATAATGATCCAATGAAAGGAACCATCGCCGGCATATACATGGTACTGGGTGATATTAAGTCGGCCGTAAAATCGTTGGATGGCAAGATTACATCTTTGGAGGCCCGAATTTGTGAAGTCAGCGATATGGTGTCCCGATCCGAACGATTGCAGAGGCTTGATGACATCGAAGCTAAGATTGACCGACTATACGATTACGCCCGATTCGATCGCGAGGTGAATATGGCCGAGGGGCCAGTACAGTTTTTGGCCGAGAAATATAATGTCGAGATTGAACCCAAACCGGTGTCAGTAGTATGCGCCAAAAAGAGTGACTTCATTGAAACAGATTCGAGTGATGCCACGGAGGCCCTAACCGATATAACAGAAATATCAGAGTCGTCACGAAGCTCGGTGGAATCATACGAGACGGCTATTCCATCAACGAGCCGCAGATCGGAACCTATAAACATCGAAGATAGGCTGAACGATATTATCAATTCCGCAAAACTACGAACGGAGGGGCTAAGTGCGTCACAGAGTCTTCGCTTAGGCATGTTCACCAGAAATGCAAAGTTCTTCACCGAGGATGAACTATCCCTCCTATATTTGCATTCAAAAGTTCGAATCTTCCGGTCGCAGCCAATGGAAGTTGGAAAGGAGCCAGTAGGGGCCGAGATGTACGTCAGTGGAGTTAGGGTCAGAACCATCATCGACCCTTTACTGCCAAAATCGCTGGTGGCACTGGGGCAGCCTGGTAAGGCAAGCTATCTAAAGTACGATTTAGAGATTAATCAGATGGATGTTAAAACAGCATTTTTATATGGAGAATTAGAAAAGGAAGTTTTTATGGAAATTCCTGACGGAGTTGATTGTGATGATAATTTTAAAAAATTGAATGTTTGTAAATTGGTTAAATCTTTATATGGTTTAAAAGTCAGTCCTAAGAGATGGTATGAAAAATTTAAAGATGTAATGTTGAAAATGAAGTTTAATATTTATCCTTTTCAGTCGTGTTTATTTATTTGGAGAAAGAAAGATGATTTAGTAGTAGTTTTGTTATATGTAGATGATATTTTGATTTGTGGTAATAATAAAGATAAAATTTTGGAAACAAAACGGAGATTAAAGGAGAATTTTGAAATGAAAGATCTAGGAGTACCAAAAAGATTTTTGGGTATAGAAATTTTTAGAAATAGAGAAGCTAAGACACTATTTTTACATCAAAAACCTTATGTTGAAAAAATGTTGAAGAAATTTGAAATGGAAAATTGTAAATCTGTATGTACGCCAATGAGAACATTAGAAGCAGAGAAGAAAATTATTGAAGATGATATTGATTTGGAAATTTGTAAAAATATGAATCATAGAGAAGTTGTAGGGAGTTTATTATTTTTGAGTAATACTACAAGACCAGATATTACGTATGCTGTAAATCATGTTAGTCGAAATCAAACTAATCCTAGTAGTAATGATTGGAAGAATATTAAACGAATTTTGAGATATATTAAAGGTACTAAAGATTATGGATTGTTGTATACTGGAGGTAGAAATAAAAATTTGGAGTGTTATGCAGATGCATCTTTAGGATCAAATGATGTTGAAGGAAAATCAACTAGTGGTTTTGCATTATATTTATTTGGAGATTTGATATCATGGAGATGTAAGAAACAGAAGCATGTAGCTTTATCATCAGCAGAGGCTGAATTTGTAGCATTATCTTTGGCATGTAAAGAAGTAATTTGTTTTAAGGAGTTATGTACACGAATTTTAAAGGAGAATATAATACCAATTTTGTATGAAGATAATAAAGCAGCAATTAAAATTGCTTTAACGGAGGATTCGCAGACGTTTAAACATTTGGTTAAATTGAGTTATCATTATATTAGATATGAAGTGTCGAAAAGAAATGTTGTGATCAAATGGTTAAGTACAAACGAGCAAATTGGAGATATTTTCACGAAGTCGTTATGTAGAAGTAAATTTGAGTATTTTAGAAGTAGATTAATTCACAAGGAGTTGGTATAATTCAAAATTATTTAATAGAAATTTAATATGATGTTTTATTTTGCAGAAAAAATGGAAATTTAATATAGTTTTTGAATTGATGAAAGATTGGAGATGATGAAATTTTTGGTGAATTATTGATGATGAAGTTTAGGTTGATGATGAAATTTTGGTGATTTGGTGATTTATTAAATTTGGCGTTTTTCGAAATTCGATGATGTATTAAATTTTTAAATTTGGATTTTATATTGTTTAATTTATTTACTTAATTTGAAAAAAAAAAAAAAAAAAAAAAAAAAAAGAGAGAAGTATTGGAGTTATAGATATAGTAGAAATACGTGGTTGCGTTGTTGCTATGATTATGATGTTGATGTATTCGATAAATAAACAAATATACGTGAATTGTTGTTGAAGTGTCGGGGATAACTGATATATTTTATTTTATTAAAGAATACTGATTCATTAATATTCTATTCTAACTATTTTCAAATTCAATTTTAAACGAATATATGTGAGGGCGCATACGAAAAGGGACCACTTGGCCAAAATAAAAATTTTACAGGAGGGGGGTTCAAAGTTTAATAAAGTTCTTTTATATAATTACTCACATCAGCTGTACTTCAAAAGTTCCACACACTACCACACGTTCGCGCGTGTCTTCAAGCGCCTGAATGCGAAAAAGAATAATTTTAAACCTCGAATTCAGTCGATTTTTTAAATTTTAAATATTTTTTTCATTTTTAAGCTTTATTCATATACTTGAAAAAAAAATTGAATGGTGTCTTTTTGTGTTAATTTTTTAAGAAAAATGTTCAAATTCTTTATTAAAAACATCGAAATTTCCTCGAAATATCGAAAATTGACATCAGTGGTCAGTTCCATTCATTCTTAGAAGGTTTTTTACATAAATTTCATCGAAAAAAAAATCGAAATTTTGGCCAAGCGGTCCCTTTTCATATGCGCCTTCACATATTGTGATTCGAACGAATTTCTGGAGACGGAAGATGACTTGAGCTAGATTTTAAAAAAATAACGATAAATCTCCATCGACGATCCAGGGTTGGATGGGGTGAGCATTGAAAAGCGTTCGAAGGCAGCAATAGGTGACCTCGTCCAGGGTCCAAAACCCCAGAACACGTCCCTGCCTAGTCTCAATATGGTTTTGAATTGCAATACCCACCCACGAGTAATCGTGAATAAAGCACAAACCGTTCCGTTTCGCCCCAGCTCACTCTACTCTCGAAATCCCTCGTGAAACTCCGATTATTACTCTCGAAACTCGTTACGAAACTCCGAATACATGCAACTACTCGCGGTAATCTAATCTCTCAGCCTAAATACGCCACCATCTTTACGACCAAGATCAACGTATCACGCGCGATAACTACCACGACGTTTTTATTTTCTAAACGCGATAACAAACCAGGTAATATAATTTGCAACAGGTATAAATACATAATTCATCTCGGCTCGTAATTTCACAGGTATCTCGTTACGTAAGAGGAGCAAAACCACGAGCAAACAAAGCTCTCGTACAATCTCAGCTTATTTTCTTATGAAATCAACCAAAAACCACCATTTTTCAAAATCTCACTCAAGATGATCCTGGCTTCACTTGGAAAGAAACTAAAGATCTAAAAATTCACGTCAGACCGATCACCCTCCAATGCATAAAAATTTTATCAAAATCACAGACCCACATATCATTCCACCTTGCGTCAAAACTCAAACTCCACCGGCAGCCAAACCTCCAGCAACGAAAAATCGTCATCACGAGCTTACTCGCAGAATCCTAAACCCATAAACAAAGCCCTATCACCCCGCTTCACAGCCCAAACCGTACAAAAGACCTAAATGGAATAATCACAACACGACGTATGGCTTCCGAGCGTCGAAAGCACATCTGAACATACCTAACAAATTACTCCAAAGTTTCTAACGGCCGCGTAAACTTTCACCGCCATATCTCTTGCCGCCCTTCAGCATGACGACGTGTGCCATCGTAACGTCTTAATAGTTCCCATATTAACGGCTTTTCGCCACGCCGCCTCTCACCGTCGGAGGATCGTCGGCTCAGAAAAAGCTCACTCCGCAGGTAGACGCGTTCGCGTACACGGTTATAACAACGGCAAACGCCATATCACCCTACGTCTTCCTCGTTCCGACCATTTTCCGCTGTCATAATGCAGAGAAAAGCCTATAGCATGTCGGCGCGATTTCCTTCCTTCCGGTTGGGTGCGCGCAGCGTTGCTATTATTATGGCACATGTGTGTGTGTGTGTCGGAGGCGAGCGTCGCACACACGGTAATGAAATTTAGGCCCTGTTATAAGGTAAATAGGTCGAAAATTAGATTCTGCTGATTCTACTGAAGAGTCATACTCCGTGTACGTGTATGCAATCACATCGGAGTATTTAATAAAGAAGGTGAGGGCGAATGAACGATACAGATTTGATCAAAACCACCAATCAACTGAATTTGAATCTAATTCATTACTACCATTGACTGAAGAAAAGGAACCCAGAAAAAGTTCTATTTCTGCTAAGAAGGTTGGTGAAAATTTCATAGTCACTCCCACTGAGGAAGTTGGTGAAAGTACAATAGTCAACCCAGAGAAATCTTCAGTGATACCAAAGGTTAGTATAATCTTGAATTGAGATCTTTTTTGAATGGTAGCTGAGACGAAAAGAAATTATCGGTGGTTAGGTAAAGTTACATAATTACGAGCTGCTTTAAAGATTTTTTTCTGGACATAAAACAGGCAAATTTTTAATAAATTTTAAATTAAAAATCAGGCAAAAATTAGTTTTGATTTTTTTTTTTTTTTTAAATGTAACAATGTAAATATTTGTGTACTCTCTGATTATTACTCCATCAACATCTGGTCTTCGATAATCCTTTTCGCGTAGATTGCGCGTTACGTATTTATGTTTATGTTCGACAATGAACTGTGTTCGTGAGCGACGGAAAAAGATTGAAATGATTGACTTGATCTCGCAGTTTCCATTCCAAGCTTGGTGTAGTATATACTTGCTTGTGCTCTTTATCCTTTTCGTGCCTTTGCTCTTTTCATTTGCTTGTTCTTAATTTCCTTACTTTACATCTCATTTTACTGGTTTGTATTTACGTAATATTTTTGCATCTTATTAACTCTTTATTTTATTTTCGTGCTTTTGTTTTTTTTGTAATATTTCGCGTTAAAACCTGTTTTTGCTCGCTTGCATTTTGCAACCTTTGACAGCTTCTAACAACCAAGTAACTAGTTCATCGGTCTTCTCCGGAAGAGCTGTGGAAAACTTCAATGAAAAGTTCTTCGAAATACTAGAGAAGAACACAATCACTGCAAATGTATCAGGTAAAACTGCCAGCGCCTTAGCTGCTTTTCTGAGATCACTCAAATTGCATTTACTCCAGGAAATATCTAAGAATAGCACTGCAAATTCTATAAAGATTGGAACTGTCGATTGGTTGCCAATGTCACAATTGAACGTGGAGGAGCCTGACCGTAGTCTTGCTGTAGTGCCTCAGCTAAGAGGAAAGTTCTTCTTACAAAATTGAGTATAAGTTAAGTTTAAAATTAATGTTTTTATAATCAAAATTTTCTGTAAATAGTTGCAAATACATATGTCTTCCAACCAAAAAAAAAAACGTTAATTTAAAAAGCTTATCGGGTTTTCAAGAATTCTCAAAGCAATGATCAAACTCAGTGTTGTTTTTAATTCGTGAGCCGTTCTGCTCTAGAAAAATCTAAAAATATAACAATTACAACCACAACAGTACAGTATTTTTTTTTCACTTGTTTTTACTTTGCAAAACTTTAAACGCGTTTTTCTCGAAACTTAGGTTTTTAAACTTTCAATTTCAAAAATTCGTAGAAAATTGAGTTTTCAACGCAGAGAGCTCCACTTCATCTCATTTTTTTTTAGCAAATTTCTTCTAGTTTTTGACCCTGGTCATAACTCAATTTCGACCAAATGGGCCCTTTTGAAATAGAAGTGCAAATGCGCAGATTTGTGATTGCTTCTAGCACTCTCAAAATGAATAATTGACCACACGCTCTGCGTATGGCAAACATCTTACTCGAGTCTATTTTTTCGTCACTGACGAATATTATTAAAGATGTATCCTGTGATCACTCACAGAGACGAGCACTACGCTTATCGGCTCATCTTTCAAGCCCGACTACCTCAAGAATAACCCCTATATCTCGCCGCCGAAAATCATTCGAGTCTTGACACTTCCGAGCTTTGCTTGCGAGGCGTTTTTAATGCCTTGAGCTTTCCCCAGTGACCACCATGTTGCCCAGCCGCAAGTTCGGAGGGGCAGAGAGGGGTCATGCCTTCGCTTAGTGATTCCGTACTTCTTTCCGGGCAGCCTGTGGCCTAGCTGCAGAAACCTCGGAAGGGGCATGTGGAGAAATAGCGGCGACGGCCACTTATATCATCACAAAAGGCAGTCGCACCAAAAGCCAACTCAACCTAAGGGTTCCTTTGAACTCTGGGATCAGTATCGACGCGTATACTCCTCACGCAAATCATCATTCGTTCGCGAAAAACAATCACGACATGAGATACATCAAAAGTCCACACACTCCGTCAATGTCATTTCGTGAATTTTCCCCGCAAAATTCCCCGACTCGGAACGACCAAAAAGAACGTTGTCTGCACGCCGTAAATTACTCATTTCCGGCTCTCGTTACACGACGTCGACACATGGAAAACGACCGCGCCAGCAACGCTATAAAAGCAGGATGTTCGAATTGACTGAAAATTTTCCCTACATTGCATCTCGTTTCGAATTCATTCACAGAGAGAGACGCATGACGTGACGTCGAACAATGCACGAATTGATACCACTTATCGAAAGAGACCGGCAGTTTTTCGCACACATCGCGCCCCTCCAGTACGCCACATCTCGCGTACTTTCAAGTTGAGCGAATCACTGTCGCAATATTCTCCGCATTCGGCATCCGCGTTCAAATCCACGTAGTATTTCCGAAGCGTGTACAGATCACCTACGTTACTTCAGCCGGTTGTCACTCAATGTACAAAGGATGATCTTGAGATCTGCCCGAAACACACGATTCCATTTTCGCCTCCGCTCGTAATACTCTCGGGGGATGGCTTTTCGCAAATTACGAGAAAAATCCACGTCGTCGCGGTTCGCCTCGCGTACATCGCGTAATCGATACTCACCCCAGACTCGTGAAGTCGTTCGCGTGTTTAATTAAGAAAATTAAAACGTCGCCCGAAAAGGGTTCGCTAGCTTGGCCAAGTGGTTACGGGGAAGCGGGCCAAGACCGAAGACTACGCTAACGTATCCGCGTACCATAACTTTATTACGACGTCGAGACACGGTTACGAAATTAAACGTTTACTTATGATAATGAAAATGTTACGGTGCCGATATGCGGCCGCCGCAGACGCCGCATCTCACCCTAGATACCTTCTGCTTAGCGGCGTGTATACCTTTTTGCGCGAGATGAAATATTAAGACGTATACGATCGCGAGTTATAATGTAAATGAGATAACGAGGCGATGGTGTTGCTCGACGTACGAGATATCGTTGATTTATTACGAATGTAGAAAAGCGCCAAATAAACCGTGTAAACGATTGCTTTTTATCTTAAGCTCGTGTGTATACGGTTACACGTACAGCGTGTTGTATTTCGCCGCTACCGCGTCGCCGACGCAGCATTTTCATAGAATCGACTAGTGTCGCAATCCGAGCCATATTTCCTAATCAAATCAACGTCGTCGGTGTATTCCGAGTAGTCGAGCTAGCGACATACGCAAAACGTTACTTTCCCATCGACGGAAATTCTTCGAACGTGAAACCACGCTGGTCTCCATCAGACGATGTGAAAATCACCACGTAAACATCCTGCCGCCGATGACCAGACTTCCTTCGAAATACCAACCGATCAGTTCACAAGGGACGATGTCTTCGTACCTGTTGCCATTCATCGCAGATCTCATTTGCTTTCATCGAGTTGCCAAAGTAATCTTCTACTTTGAAAAAATCCTCATTTGTATACCCACCGATGTTCGCCATCTCCACGTAGCATCTCCATACCGAATACCAATCGTCAGTGAAAGTTCGCCTATAAATAGGCTACTTATACGTGTCAGTGGGTTTTTTTTACCGCGGCGTCGCGCGTCTTCAAACAATAAAAATCCGTACGTTGTGGTTGCGTAATTAAAACCGAAAACAAAGATGCAACGACGACGATGATACGCAGCTAAGCATCTTGTAACGGTAAAAGTACCGAAGAAGATTATAGAGTTGAAATCGCAAAATATCATACGAGGTGTGATGTACATCACCTCTCTTCTTCTTCCTCTCCATCGCCCATACGATCTTCCTACTCGGCAGATTTCTTCTTCGGTGATAATCTCATCTCGAATCGTCCCACAACCGGTTACCGTCCGGTGCATTTAACGCGGTTATCACTCGTAAATTGTAATTACGTAATTTCGGGTATTTGCGTACGCGTTTACCGTTTCGCGGTGACGTTCGCCTCCCAAGTACACATCACAGTTGGAACGATGCTGGAGTGAAAAACGCGAGATGCGAGCTCGAAGGGGTTTTCTCTGAGGAGGCGTCGAAATACGCAACGTGATGGGAATTATACATTTTCCAATTTCTAATATCTTCAACGCCTCTTTTCGCACCGAGATTATTCGTCACTAGTATTTAATACAGGACAAATCGATACATAACTTTATATAAATAAAATTAATTTTTCAAATTATGCTAGTTCTATGCTAATAATAAAATGCTAGTTTTTTCTTCACTAGTTGTTGACCTTTTTTTCGGCAATTTTTTTCAATCTCTGTTAGTCGGTTATTCGCCAATTTTCGTTATCAATTCAACACATCTCGGCTTTGACGAATAATTTTAATAATTAAATGCGAACTTTTATCGCGCTAAAAACTTGGAAATATACGCGTGAAAAATATGCATTTACAGCGGTTAAAATATACTCGTCGAATTTATGCACTTATTGAGCCAAATATGCAAATTCGACGTGGGTGTGGTTAGAACGGATTTTTTATTGGATTGCCAACCTACCTATTTCTTTGGCATATTTCGTATTCGAATTCACGAAAGCTTGAAATACGAAGAAAAGGAAACGAAATTGATTTTTCGTCTCAAATTTGAGCTACATTTTATAAAATTCATTTTTCATAAAAGCTCGAAACACGAAGAAAATAGAAATTAATTTTTTGTCTCAAATTTCGCGGCATTTTTTCAATTTTTTTTTCATGTTGCGAAAATTCTAATGTAGTAGAAATCAAATAAATCCTGATTATGCTTTGGAGTTCGAATCAAATTGTCATCGCGATGTTAAAGTACGATCGCGATGTTTCAGAAGCGATGAAGAAATCTTCGCGATAAATTTCCAACCGATTCTCGCCAAATCAGCAATTCTCATCGATGTAATTTTACCGCATAACCTTGAATATACCGTCTTCCTTCGTCTCCGGCTCGTCGTGCTATTTGATATGCTTGATTGATTTTTTTTTCTTTCTAATTAACTTCGTAATGAAATCAACTCCACCATTTTAGCTGCGTAAGGAAACCATGAACTAGACCATGGATACGTATGGAATATACGTCATTTCTTTCGTGTTTGTACTTTCATTGCACGAAAATCATCTTGAGATTTCATTGATCGTCAATTTGCGCAAATTTAATTTCCACCAAGAGAGAGGAGCGTTTTTGGTGACGTCATGTTATCGCTGACGCTCTTCCAACTCGACTTCATGCCATGTTTCGGCATACAGCCGCGGTAGGTATCCAAATAACGCGCTATTTCGACTCCCCCCACCTCATCCTTCGTTCATACCTTTCTACAGATTTCTTTCCGATTTCGATCCATACGGGGTTATTGATCACCTTAATAAATCTACTACTCCCTCGTCTCTCGGCTACTTGAACATCACGCTCTCGTACACTACCTTTCGCCATCGCCAGCACCTCGACGAGATAAATGCCTCATTGTCTCTACGCACAACACCCCTTTCCCGCCTTTAAAAAGACCACGCATCCTTTGGAAGATTCCACGACCCATGCAACGTGCACACGAGCAAACAAGACGAACACGGAAAAAGGCCCAGAACGACGGCAATAAAGCGAAGCTTTAAAGTAAAACGCTCCAGTAATATTTCGATATAGCCCTTTATAGCTCGATTTTATTTCCATGTTTATACACTTTTTTTTTATAGTTTTCGTCGTTAAAACTTACTCCGAACCAGTGTTGCCAATTCCGCGATAATTGGCCTTATACGGTTAACGTGGTCTGCAAAGGCCACATGTACGAAATACATAAACGTATACGCAAGCTTAATTTTCTGATTTGCTTGCGGAATATCTCCACGATTTGAAATCTTGTTTTCTGAAATCTTCGTCATGCGTTCGTCGACTTGGGTTCATTTGCTTCGTTTGTTTCAAAAATGTATTTTTAAAGTGATCTTCTACGTCTTTTTACATTTTTCATTAATTCGATTCTTAAATTTGTTTAATTTCGAATTTTTTTCCAAATTTTTCCATTCCTATTTGAATATTTTTGTTGACTTTTTAAGCAATCAATTTTTAGTTTTTTTTTTTTACAATTTTATGTATAGAAAAATACATTTTTTGAAAGAAGTTTGGCGATGTTTTTCAAAAAATTGTCTAAAAAAACGTTTCGACTTTATGAAAAGTTCAATTGAACAATTGAATGAAAGAATATTACGTCATTTTGAAAATACGTGATTAGCATTTTTCTAAAAGAATCCAAAAATCTTCCATATTATTTTGCATTTTTTTCATAAAAATTGCGTAGTCGTCCGATTATTTTACGACGTTTCGTCGAATGCGTATTCCGACGTATTTTGACCATTTTCCCCATTAATTCACGTTTTTACAAAATTTTGATTAAAATGCACTTTAGTTATGTTTAAGATTACGAAAAATCACCGAAATTTCATCAAATTTGGTAAGCGTAATCGTATATCGAATGACACATCCTGTCAGAGAAATGATGGGTAATCGATATACGATTACACGCGCTGGTTTTTTCTTACTTATTCAGCAAATTAATGTCGATTTGCTGGAAAAGTAGGGAAAAACAATGAGAATCTGTCGGAGTGTGGCGTTTCTTCACAAAAAAAAAAAGAAAAATGAAAACAACGATACATCGAACGAGTAAGTAAAAGTTTACATTAATTAATTAACGTAAATGTAAATGACTTATTTTAAATTATTACAGTTTTGCAAATTTTAACCCCGAGGCCGGCAGCACGCCGGTGACGGACCGAACATCAGACGATTACAACGATTTGGGGTTGGAAACCCCAAATCGGTTTAACCTAAATTATTGGAATATAACGGCTTGGCCGTACCTATCAACGGTGCGGTGTCGTCGCAGTAAGTATTTTTTAAAATTTAATTATAGGTAATTATATTTAATTAAAATACTAATTTATTGAATTTTTTTCAGGGCTAAGGTTCGACGACGATAGTGACTAAAAAAGATTTAATATAATTTTTGAAACAATAAAGATTGCGTAAATGATGTGAGTTTTTTTATTTTAATTTTTAAACCCTGAATAAGTTAAAAAAAATAGTAGGTAGTAGTATAGCAGTCACAGGTACACTTTGACCTCTAGCCAAAAGGTCAAAGTGTACCCAAGTGACTCCTATACTACTCACTTTTAAAGAGTATTTTTGAGTGTTGCAACAAGAAAAACTGTACAGATGTTGTAAAACCCGAGGTGAAAAATTTATTTCCTTCACGTTTTGAGCTTCTATGAAAAATGAATTTAAAAAAATGCCACCAAACAAGGTGAAAAATTCATTTTGTTCTGTTTCTTTTGAGTTTTGAGCTTCTTCAAAAAATAAATTTGAAAAAATGCCGCAAAATTTGAGACAAAAAATGCCACAGAACGAAGTGAAAAATTAATTTTGTTTTATTTCCTTTGTGTTTTGAACTTCCTGAAACTAAAAATCTCTCTTCAACTCGATCGTCCACCAAATACCTCGATTACACCTCTCTCATTCTTCACGTCCACATACTCACACCGGCAACACCGCCGATTCGACTCTTCACGCGAAATTATACCTTACGCGAGCCTAATGAATACTTGAACGAATCCCGAGCTCGTCGAAAATCCTAAAAATAATACTTAACTCGTCAAATGGCCATTTGCGAGTACACACGTCCCAAAGAAAACGTGCACTATACGACAAACGACGAAACGAACGACATACGTGAAATTATAATAATCGCTTAGTCGCTATTCACATAATATATCTCCTAATAAGGCGACTATATCCGCGTAACGAACGCTAATAAATGATGATATATTACACACATAATGCCACGCATACAATCATCGTCGCATTCGCAAGTTCCAATTAATCGTCGACTCGAAACACCTCGCAACAAACCTTCCTTCTACTGAGTAATTTCGCAAAAATTTATTTCATCTTGAAACATAAACGATAAAATAAACCAGATGAGGGGGAGGGGAGTAGACTTAATACTGAAAACATCGCATCATATATACCCCAAAACCTTCATCAAATATATTCAGGTAAACCGATAACTGGAACCTGACAAGCAAATTCATTCGTTTTGAGAAATTGCAACTAAACTTAAAAATAGCCCGTAAGCGTCGTGCGGAATTCCACGAGTTCGTAGTGGAACACGCGCGATCGCCCGCGAACGTCGAAGAATGTGCCGCTCATTCATAACGGGATTCTTCTGCGTTCGAGGGGAAACATGAATCGAGATCAAAATCGCCCGTAAATGTTGAACGGGATTCCACGAGTTCGTAGTGGAACACGCGCGATCACCCGGGCACGTCGAAAAACGTGCCGCTTATTTATAAAGGAATTCTTCTGTATTCGAGGGGAAACATAAATCAAGATCAAAATCGTCCGCAAATATTGAACAAGATTCCACCAGTTTGTAGCGTGACTTGTTCTACGTTCGAAAACGAATATGATTCAAATTGCCCGTCAGTGTCGAGCAAAATACCGCTTACTGATATCAGAACTTCTATAAGCTCGAGGGAAAACATTCATCGGGAGTAGAGTCGCCCGTACATTCCGAGGGCTACTCCACGAGTTGGTGGCGTGACTTATTCTACGTTCGGGGACAAATCGTCCCACGAAAATAAAATTACCCGTTCAAGCAAAGCAACATTCCGCGTGTTCGTAGCGGGATACTTCAAACATAGCAAAACACATGACTCGAACAAAATTGCCCGTCGATGTCGAGCAAAATACCGCTTATTCATAACGGGACTTCTATAAGCTCGGGGGAAAACATTCATCGGGAGTGAAATCGCCCGTAAAAGCTGAGCGTTATTCCACGAGTTAGTGGCGTGACTTATTCTACGTTCAAAGACGAACGTTACGAAAAAATAAAATTGCCCGATAAACTCATACGATATACCACGTGTTAATAACGGAAAATTTTCCGCTCTCGGGTAAAACCATATACAAAATTAAAATTGCTCGTACGCGCTTGTGGAAAATCCCACGTATACGTAGCGGGATTTATTCGTTATTCGGTGTTCAAACATGATCTCAATATTTTACATATTTACGCTTAAACAATAGTTCATCCCAACACACGTAATTTTTCATCGACAAATAAAATCATCCATTACCTGTCGAATAGCCAAAGGCTGCGGTTGCAACGAAAACGCTGCTGGTACAAAAGTCTGCAAGGCGGTGGGCAACGCGGCAGCGGCCGCGGCCGGAGCTCCAGCCGCAGAAGGATGTAATGTTATCAAAGGACCAGTGGCCGGAGCCGTTTGCAATGCGTGATACGGATGCTGGACCGGAAACGGTACAGCCACTAGTTTCTGAAAGGGTAAGCCCCACGGCAACGTAACCCACGCGCCATTTGGATGGTGCATGATGAATTGCGACGATCGGCGATCGAGTGTTGACTGGAAAAATTACACGATTCGCGATCCCCTGAATTTTACGAGAAATGGGCGATTAATGGATTTTCGACGAATTTTCCAATTATCGATGCAACAAATATTAACGATTTTGTCGAATTTCGATATCGGAAGTGTCAATAAATCCAATTTTTTTTTAATACCGAACGTAAAATGATTAAAAATTTTATTTCATTTTCGAAAATCGCCCAGACGCGATTACGATCGTATTTTCAAATTTAATCGAAAAAAATTCACGCACAATTTTACGACAATAATTCGCGCAAAAAACTAAATCCGATTAAATTAATTTATACTTGAAAGGAATAACCTTGCAAAAATCTTAACGTAAATATAACCTCGAAAATTTTTTTAATTCTGAAACGAAAAATTTGATGTAAATATGTAATTTTCCAATCACTATGATAAGAAAAATTTATCATTTCGGTCAAATACTGCTTGACAATGTAATCATACTCTTACTCAGATGATTAGAATTTTATCTTGTAAATTATGCGAATTTCCATACGCAAGAGAAAGAAATCAGACAGAAAGGGGACGACGCATGAAACAAACATGTAATTTAATTTCTAGTACCGCATAAAGGTGTTAGAGACTTAAGATAAAAAAAATGGTAAAATTTAATAGTTAGATTGCAAATTTTAAAAGACCAAAATTAATTAAAAATTTGAAAATACGATCATAACACACATGACCACACTTCCGATACCTTTACAATGTGTTCACTTCAATCATACACGATCACGTATGTACATGAAAAATGAAAAACTTTTCGTCACCAAGTATAGTTCAAAAAAATAATTTGAAATTCATAGGTTATTTTTTGGCAAAAAAATTGGTAAAATTTACACGAATGAATTTTTACACGCGCGATAAAACACCACCAACATACACAAAATTTTAAAATTTTCGAAAACAATTTTAACGAATTGGCCGGAAAGCTCGAAACAAAAACACCTAATTGTGTGCAAGCCGAACGCAAAACGCAAACTGTTGATGATTCGCCTTTCGATACCAACCGCCGTCTTTTCGGAAGCGTCGCGACGCTAACATCGCGACGCGCTGTACAATGTAGATTACAGTAGCATGCGAGTATGAATAAAATTTCACTTACCAAGTGACTACTTCCTGCTTTCCGGGACGGGATGGTTTAAAATTAATCACTTACCTCGATTTCTTCTTGATCCAAAACTTGAGGATATGGCGGGACCGATGGTAAAACGAAGGTTTCCTCAGCCGGGATCTTGGCAAAGCATTGCGTGCTTTGGTCTTTAAAACGATCTAATTGAATCGCACTCATAGCTACTTCTTTAAATTTTCCACAATAACGAAAATTAATTAAGCTTCGACGAATTAACGCGAACATCGAATTAAGCAGAGATACAAAATTTACCACCACGAGGCTCGAATTTCGAAAAATTCACGCGGAGGTACGCACATATAACACGAACGAACAAAGACGCAATAAAGATGGCAATTGAAACTGATCTAGAAATGACTGGAAAATGTCGAATAAAAGAGTTATACGATAAATCGTACGATATTCCTAAGAGAACATTCCATCGAAGTAAAAATATGGCCGAAATAAGATAAGAACTGCTGATTCTGCCGAATGCCTCATGTGAATGTTTCTCAATGCCTGGTATGTGCCTGGTTTTTGGTAAATTCGTACTTTTTTAGTGTTTCTACTTTTCGACACCAGGTTTTTATCTCAAATACTCGTTTCTGATTGGCTAATCGATAAAATAGGTTAGGTACCTATTTTCATAAAATTCAGGCTTTTTCATTCATCTGAGAGCTTGTTTTTGAAACCTTGAAAATAAATTCGTGATAATAATTCGCGCCATTATACATAGTAAACATTCCGGCGATAGTTTTGTTCGTTGGAATTTTAATTAATTAAACTTCGAGTACGAATTCGTAAAATCGTAACGCGATGGATTCTGAAATTTATAAATTTAATAAACCGTTTGAAGTTAGGTTAACGGAGCTAAAAAGTGTTTTCGATTATCCTGATACCACCCCATCATTGATACCTGAAATATCAAGAATATGGTCAGATTATTTGGAAATTTCCGTCGAACCTTGCGGATGGAAAGCTTTATGGTATATATCGAGGAAATGTTGCGGCGATTTGAAAATTGTATTTCCTGCCATCGTCGTAGTAATGGTGAGTAATTATTTTCAATTACGTTTACAAAATATTTCATTAATTTGTCGGATGTGAAGGTGGATTATATCGACTTCGGCGAGTTGACCGCTAACGTTACAATAGTTGAAGTGGAAGATGCCGAAGAAATGAACGCTTTACCTACTAAAGTGAATGACGTACCTCTGAAGGAGTTATATGTCACTTTACAACAAGATTATCAAGGCCCTGATTTTAATGTTACAGCTGAAAACCTGGATCAATTTAGGTTCATTTTGATATAAATCTATATTTTCAATCTTTATTGTACGTTGTCTGAATGTGTAAATTTTTAGGTTTTTTTATAATCATTTATGGTGGCCCTGGGATGATGAAGATGGTAGAACGGAAAGTTGGTTGGCGTCACATTTAGAATCCAGACTTAAATTGTGAGTAAATTCGAGTAATTTCCTTTCACGTCGAATTAAGGTTACATTGAAAAATCACATTATTTAGATTTTACGATATTTTGAACGGAAACATGCATTATGTAACCGCAAAAACCATCAAACAATTGATAGAACGAGGAAAAGAAGTTTACAACGAAATGGAAAATTTGCAAACCGAATGCGACGATACTAATCATGATGAAGAGCTACTAAACGACGCATTAGTTGTAAAAATGGTAAAACTAACTAATGAATTGGATTCTATTAAAGTACAATTATCACGTTGGGAGAATATTGAATTGAGGTAAGTGTCTTTAATGGAGCTCATCTCCTAATGAATTTTGTATACTTACCACGCCCATACTTCTGTTTAGAAAAGCTTTGAATGCGGATATTATAAAAAAATATGTCACCAGCGGAATTACCATTGTTATAAACGAATGCTCGATATCAGAAGCTGCTAAATGTAGTAACCAAACTGCGAAATATTGCAAGGAAACTGAATTATTCAAGTAAATTACGAATTAGTTAAACATCGTCCTCCGTACTATTTATAATCCAATTTATTTTTTTTTTAGACGAACTACGAGTACATTGAGAGAAGCTTTATTGCATTACATCAAGGGTGACAAAATTTTCATCGACTCCAGTACGCAATCGGTTCATGGGTGTGAGCATCTCGGTTACAACGTCACTATTAAGGGCCTGTATGACGATAGGATGCCAACAATTAAGGACTCGCGTTCGCATTGGTGCTTATTTGAAAGCATCGCTGATAACGTTATTTTTGAAAATTTAATTATCGAAGTGCAATCTTCACGATCTGCTATAACTGTTAGAGGTGTAACTTGTCTAAATTCGGTATTTCTGAGAAGTACCAATAAAAGTGCCATCAACGCGATTGTGGTTTACCCGCAAGGTTCTTTGATTGCTACTAATTGCAGTTTTGAAAACTTCAACGTAGCCATTTCATGTATGGATGGAGCAGCGGTTAATTTAATTAATTGCGTGTTTCGTAATAACGACGTTTGCGTTAAAATCGGAAAGGGCGGTGAAATGGTAATAGAAAATGGAGATTTTGATGAGACGAATAATACCGCTATTCACTATAAAGATGGATCCGCTAGAGAGGAGAATTTATTACCATTGGATTTTTTGAATGGGTAAGGTTTTCTGATAATTGTTATGATATATTAAGATAAAAATTATCAATTTTTTCTTCTTTATAGAATCGAAGGATTCAGTTTGAGTAATGTCAAGGTACCTAATCCTGAAAAGGCAGTTCGACTTACGTCATCTATTTTTTAAAAATTTTAATCGCTTATCAATGTTGCGTTTTTTTAAATCGTAGTCTTACTAGATTTTAACCTTTTTATTTTTGTTTATCAATAAATATTTAGATTAGATGTCGAGTCTTTTTTTTTTTCAGTCGACATTATTTTCAATTAAAATATTTTTCAATACAATTCCTCGTCGTATTTCATCAATAAAATTTCGTTAAAGCTTTAATAATAATTTTATTAACCGAAATTATAAAATCTTTTGTATAAACCAAAGGCAATAAATTTAGCGGATATAAAACAGTACACCCCGTACAACCCTCATTGCATACAAATTTAAAAAAGTACAAAATTAATCGCTTTCATCAGTACGATTTTGTGCTGTAGCTCGGTTCAATGGACAAAGACTATCTTCATCGTCGTCTTCAGACGCATACAGAGATAGTTTATCGGTAATAGCTCGTGTTTTAGAAGGAATCGTTGTCGCCGTGATGTCTTCCTCTTCGGAATCATTTATCATGGAAAAGGTTGGATTATCTTTCATAACAACATTTTCTAAACAAACATTTTTTTCAGATTTTTCGTAGTTAATATTCCATGACGAAATAATACTTACCAAAGATGGATTTCTGAGTAGGAGAATAAACGTACACCATTAAATAAACGTAGAAATTAAGTGAAGCGTATAACGCCATAAATGTCACGGAAGTAGAGTGTGTTTGTTTGTCTTTAACATCAGCTGTATATTGATCTTCCAGAATCCCAGTAATTCCGTAGTTCAAGCTCCATGTACCGTACCAAATGGTTCCTAACACTGCTACGTTTGTTGTCGCAAATCGTAACCTTTTATCTGTAAGATGATTAATTTTGTTGAAAAATAAATGCAAATAATCGTATTCGGAAATTTTTATTTACCAAAAAATGGCATAGTACGGAGATCAGTGTAGGCTTTCAGCATCGATAGAAGGAGATAAATTACGTAAAATACTACGAATAAAATCCACCATTTTGTTATCGTCTGAAAAAAAAATGCTTAATGAGATATTTTTAATTAATTAGGAAGTAATATTTATTATTTGTAAAAGGATTATTTTGATTGATATCGATCAAAGAGCATTCGGTAAAAATAACACTAAGTACCAAAATAGTGCAGATAATACTAACTTGATACACAGCTGAATCCAATTTGAAACTGAAACTGTAATCTAAATATTCGTATACTTTTTGATAATAAGCAATAATAATAGAAAGCATCCATAAGACAAAAACAATCACAACTTTTTCTAAATAAAATGGAATAAATCGTCTTTCATTCTGTAAAGAAGAAAAATAATTTTTTTTTTCAAATCAAAAGCTTCACGTAATAGGTGCTGTACTTTAAATCTACCTGTCTGAATGCGTGGTATATACATAAATTAAATAAGGTAGTCCCAGCTAAAAAAGTTATTTGAGAAATACTATCGATGAAACCAATTAACCAGTGATCACAAAGTGTAGTCATGGAATACGTTGGACCTGTAATAGAATCATAATTAGCCTACCTATATAGCATGACCTAGTAATGAATATTTCAAAACGTTCTGAAATTTACCATTATATAGCAATAGTAATGGTAATAATATCATCAGCCATTTTTGTTCATAAGCCCAATCACTGATTGCATATTTACGCAAAGAATTTCCAAACCATAACTGAAATTTTAAAAAATAAAAGTTTTTACTTCCTTGTTCATTTTTATAATCAGACGAAGTAAATTTCAGAAACTTACTGTGGCAAAGAAAGTCATAATCACATAAATGATTCGAAAAGACATTTCTATTTGTGTGTATTCCGGTGAGTAACTTCTAAACTAAAAACAAAACGATTAAAAATCTGCCGAATCAGTAAATGAGTGAAATACTTTCTGAAGTAGACTTACAACAAATGTAACTTGTTTGATAGTATATTTTCTATGGAAGCTTTCTAAATGATGGAATTTGACGTAGAATCTATATCTAATAAATTTAATATACCCCAAATGAGCCACCATTATAGGATCACAGATTCGTTTGTTACATTGTACATGTCTCGTTCTGAAACAATAGTTTAATCAATAAGTATTTATTTTAATTTGATTCAAAAACGAATAACGCGACCAAATCCTACCTATTTTTAAATGTATATTTCTTGAATATCAAATTAACATCACTTTGATTTTTATCACGAATATTTTGATCGTCTGGAGTGGAATGCAGTCCTCTTGCGGAAACGCTTAACAGCATATTTTCAGCATACACTTCATCTGGAATCAGTTTCCCTCATTTGCAGGATATGTCTCGAAATGAAATATTTATTTACAAAAGAAATTACCATCTACATTTTCTGTATGTAAAATTGCAAATAACCATAATTGTTTGTTATATCTAGTCAGAGGAGGTGTTGTTAGATTAAATGGACCTCCGTGTTCGAGTCCATTGTTACCAAATATAGCTGAGGTTGTTGATTCTGAAATATTTTTGTAGTAGGTATATTCGATGGGAGGCCCTATAACAAAAATATTCGTATCAAATGCGATAGTTAAGATCTACTCGAGTGCTGAAGTGATGGTAGCACATTCATATTCTCACCAGATAATCCGATTATTAAAGCAAGTAGCAGTAGTATAATAAATATAAAATAAACAAATGTGATTTCTCCTTTGTTCATAGAATACAGTCTCATCTGCACGCATCTGCAGGAAATGTAGAAAATATTACTATAATGAAATATTTCCCATGAAACAAACTTTAAAGATTTATAAATTACCTTTCACACTTATCATGATGATATGCTGGAGATATATATCGACTAAATTGACTACACAAATCGTCACCATCACTTCCCATCTGCCATAACAAATTCCTAAAATTATGACAACATGCCGACATCGTTGTAATATTCAAGAAGCGACTCGATCTCCGGAATATTATTACTTGAATTACGTTACATTTTTATCAAATATTCACATTTTAATTGCTACATTTCTTAGGCTCAACGAGTATCACAAAAAAGTAACATTTTAGCGGAACGTGGACAAATATAGAAGTGCTGAACGTTATTGTTGCCTTTTTAGGGAAAACTGACGAAAATCGATTGTAATGAGTGTGCGCTTTATGCGTCTCATTTTAAGAGATAATTCCGTGATTTTTTTGAAAACTTTCGCCATTTTATTCTTTCGACTAAAAATACTTCGTAAAGTAAACGATCGATATGAACTGTTTATCCAGCCGGCATCACGCTTAATGAAATTAAGCATTTAATTATAACGAAAAGTTGGTACTTGGTAATGGACTTGAATGGCGTTGGAATGAAATTCGAATAAACGGGGTTTTTCATTTTGCGATAGGTATCTAAGTAAAAGAAGATACGAAAAAATGGAAACTTCACTTGATTTTACATTCAAGCACATAATACTATAGGCCTACATATGCACAAGCAGTTACTTATAGGTACTTATGAATAAGAAAAACCTTGAAATGTAAATTGTTTATAAGATTTACCATGACAACAAATTTCTTCGTAAAAATCCTTTGGATGATAAAACGTTGATTCGGCGATGTCAAATTTACCTTCGAATAATCAATCCGATAAGGATTTTTTTTTAGATTTACTCACTTTAGGATTGGTCACAAAATTGAGTAAGTGTTGATGGATTCACCCACCGAAATTTTTACCTTAAATATAACAATTTTTTTACAGAAAATACGAAGGCCATCGTTTCTGTAAATATTGAAAATCGTATACCATGTAATCGTCTTACGATTAGCGCATGGGAGCAAAATAATTCCATTACGTTACCTCAAGATTTAAAAGAATTTTACGCTTCCACCGATGGTTTTTTCTTAACTTGGAAAAGTCAGACAGAAGATTACAAAGGAGAACGTAAATAGACGATAAATTAAGTTTTATTTACAAAATTACAATATAGGCATTTCATAGGGGATCCACTCATCGGTAATGGAGAAATAAAAATTCATTCGTTGACAAACGTTCGTAAACTTCGTTTCGATAACCAACGTAAATTCGACGATTATCATCTTCATTACCATAATCCTAAAAAAGAAAAAAATTATTACGAACAATTGAAGGTTAACCAATTGATGGCGTTTACGCTAAGTCAGCATGTTGACGTTGGAACCATATGTTTGGTTTATCACTTGGATAATCAAACAAATCAGGATCATTCTCCAAATAAAAAAGTTGCAAGTAAATCTTCAATTTGGTTGTTGGATATGGGAAACAGTTGGCATTTTTTGGCCGAAGATTTCTCCTCGTATTTTAGAATGATGTTGATTCATTTAGGATTAAAACAATGGCAACTGAAGTTCACCGATATAGGATTAACAACTGGTACAAAAGTAAGTTCGTGAAAAAGTATTGTACTTTCAATGGTCTAAAAAATTATTATTTTTATAGAGAGTTATGACTTCACTTGCTCCTCATCTTTTATTAAAAGAGTTCCCAAATAATTCGACGGATGCGCCGAAGAATGTGATAAATGCGAATATATTTAAAATTGGATGTGGCCCGTCTCGTACGAAATCAGCAAAAGAAAAAAATGAAATTCAACCAAAGAAAGGAAACATTTAATGCGAACAATTCTGGTATATAAAAATTAAAAAATGTAATCAAGTTGAATAAAAAGTAATGAAATAGTAGTTAAATGAATTTTTCAAAAAACAGTAGCATTTGACATACATTTACTTAATCCTTAGGAGATACTTCTGGCTTTTGCCATCGTTCGCCTAGTTCTCCTTCGGCGAATGTGACAAACGTACAAAACCCGTCAGTTGATGAAATTACTAATAAAAGACCATCATTCGACCTGAAATACCACAAAATTAACCAATAATTCTGTTTGGCAAAAATATCGTGTTATTCACTTACCATGTTAAATCTGAAATACGGGTGTAATGAATATCTGTAACTAAACCAAAAGGATGAATGCGATCTGTATCGAATAAAAGTACGCTACTCTTTGTAGCTACAGCTATAATCATTTTGTACGGAAAATTGAATAGTTTTTTCCCTTTCACATCTTTATCGGACTGGAAAAGAGTAGGACAGCAACGCACCGCCACAGAGGGTTGATCTCCGGAAGAATAATACATAAATGGTCTGCAAATTGAAGTTATTGAAGTTTTTTCTTAATAAATAATTTAAATTCAAGATTAAATGCTACTTCATTAATAACCTACTCGTTAAAACAATCTCTTAAAAAAAGAAAAGTGGCATTTTTAGGTTTAGAAGATACTTCGTTGCTTGAAGAAGACTGTGGTTCCAAAATACCAGACGGTACAATCAAAAGACTACCATCAGGTGAGAAAGTTAGTCGTCGGCAAAAAATTTTCGATGCTTCGTCGTGAAATATCCTAGTTTCTTTTGATGTTTGCTGAGGTATAACTGCTTTGGAACAATGACTAATTAAATTTTTGGTAGCTGTAGAGTAAACTCTAAGTGTCCTGCGGAATAAAACAACAATTAACCTCAAATTATTCCAACATTATTTGCTTATGTTTGATATTTCACCTGTCATTTCCTATTGTAGCAACATATTTAAGTAAAGGATCCCAAGTAACACCTTGTACGAAGCTTTTGCATTCTCTAAATACAGCGACTCTATTTCCTAAATCCAAAAACGTAATATGAAATTGGTAGTTTAGCTAAAGAGAAATAATGAAATGTACCATTGACAACGTTCCACATAATAGCGGTGTTATCGACTGAACCACTAATCAAATGAGTCGAATCGGATGACCAACAGAGATCAGAAACATCGTCAATGTGCAATCGTAAAGTCTTCGCGCATACCCAATGTTCTTTATTATCATCCACCTCTAAATCACTAAAATCCGGATGATCGCTATCATTTTTCTTTTTCCAAACTATAATGACAGATTCTGAAAAAAAATGAATGGTAAAATTTCGCAACAAGGTTTCGAATAATTGAAAAATTCTTACCATCATCGCCGGACGCCAGGAATTCCCCGGAAGGAGAAAACCGTACAATATTTATGGGTTTTTGATGGCGAGTCAAATCGGCTACAAATTCGATATCAGACACACCTTTGGAAGTGGGGTTGTATTCGTAATGAATATACCAAATCTAAATATAATAATACAATATTAACACTCCATGTTTACGCGGATTTTATAAATTTAAGGTTACCAAAATGTGAGTATCAGAGCCTCCTGAAGCTAGACGATAGATATTTCCGTTGAGCACAATGGGTTGAATATCGATACTGTACACTGGATCTCGATTGTGCCATGCTATTTCCGGCGTAAAACATTTCATTTTGAAAATTATAGTTTCAACCAGATCGGATCACGGTACTACAATGAAATAATGTATTACTTTTTTACGTACCATCGGAAAGCAATAAAATACTTGATAATCATTCCAATACCTACCGTGAATTATTGCATGATGAACAAGAATAAGTGATCAATTACAATATTAAATAAATATAATCAATCAGAAACAAGAAAGAAGTTTAATTAACTTACAAGAATAATATAATTAATAATGGCGCGCTTTCGTTATCAAAAAATCGTAAAAACGATCGACTCTCGAAATTGTTTTTTGTTCGATATCAAATTTTAATTTTATGAGGTCAAAATAAAGTTTACAAATAAATTTTGGACTACTTTTCCGAAACCTCCAAAACATGACGTCATCGCAACCGCATTTAAATTAACAGACCTTAAACACAGCCAATGTTACGGCGAAATCATAACATGTGTAATATCTTTTTGTGAACGCGTGGTGAAAAATTATTACTTTTTGAGTGGAAAAGTATTAAAAATCATCAAAAATGGTGAGTATTTTTCATTATATGTAATTATTATGTATCCTTGTTGAATACCCAATTGCTACTTTCTTGAAAACTTATTATGTAAAGTGATTGTGTTTGATTCTCCGTCATATCCGTGTTACAAATTCACCAAGTGTTAACGCTGCTTGTTTCATTTTCCAGAGGGTTCGTTGTTCAGAACTAAGGACCAAGGACAAAAAAGAATTGACCAAGCAGCTCGATGAGCTCAAAACCGAATTGGCCAACTTGAGAGTGGCCAAAGTGACCGGCGGTGCTGCTTCAAAATTATCTAAAATGTAAGAGACCCGCTTATTAATATTCATCGTATAACAAAATATCATCTCAACATTATCTTTTTATAGTCGCGTTGTACGTAAAGCCATCGCCAGAGTGTATATTGTTATGCACCAAAAGCAAAAAGAGAACCTGAGGAAATTCCTCAAAGTATGTACCCCATTTCGTTCGTACTCGATCGCATCGACTTTAACTAATTCGCGTTGTTCAATTTATTAGAATAGAAAATACAAGCCGTTAGATTTACGACCCAAGAAAACCAGAGCTTTACGTCGTGCGTTGACGAAAAAAGAACGAAATATCAAGACGAGTAAGCAAATCAGGAAAAATCAAGTTTTTCCACCTAGATTGTTCGCTGTTAAGGCTTAAAATTTTATGTAAGTCCGCGTTTTATTGTATTTAAATAAATATTTCTATTTCTGATATCTTGTTGTATTTCTTACGTTACGTTTGAAAGCATGTCTCTTTCGCACGAGAAGTATCTGCTCTTGAGAGATCATTGATACCCGTAAACACTTGAAAAGAACTCGTGTATTTTATTACACCGTAATATAAATCTTATACAGAGATCTGTCATTCATTTTATTACTGACTGGTAAATATGATATCTGCGTCGTAGACTCGCGAAAACTTCATTTCGAACATGTTACGTTCGCGAATTCGGACTCTTTAATTTGTCAAGAAGCGAAATGTCCTATCTTATATTACAAGAAGTATTAAGCAACTTCATTGCGCTTTACTAATACCTTATTTATTCAGGAATTATATCGCTATCTATAAGCTTTTAAAAAATACTTGAGAATTGGTTTTTTCATTTTCGAGTTGAAAATGGTTTATTCCATTGGCGACAACTTGTGCAAGTGCTGGTGAATTCAGCTTAGTTGTTTGTTATCGAAAAAACATAGGTAAGTGTTATTTTGTATGAGATTTATAATCTGAAAAGTGAATATATTTGTCTATCGCGCTTCATCTAGCATAGATCGAGATGGGATTACGAAACAGAAACAATCCCGAGTCTGGGATCAGTGAAACAATTGAAGAAGAAGATGCCAACATCGTTTACGGTCTAGACGACGTTCCCCCTTGGTATTTATCAATCCTCATGGCTTTACAGGTATAGTAAATTATGAAATCAACCTCGAAAAATTAACAAAGAATTAACACAAATTTGTCTTTTGAAGCATTATTTGACTATGATCGGAGCCATTGTTTCAATCCCGTTCATTCTCACTCCCGCTCTGTGCATGAAAGATGATGACCCTGCTAAGGGTTACATTATTTCTACGATGATATTTATCACCGGAATTGTGACATTTATCCAAGTCACTTTCGGATGCCGGTAATTCTAACGAGTGTAATTTCTAATGCTGATTTACTTTTGAGCTTTCTTTCATGGTAGCCTTCCAATTGTGCAAGGTGGCACTATATCATTTTTGATACCTACGTTAGCTATACTGAATCAACCTCAATGGCGATGTCCATCGAGTGACGTTTTGGATGCCATGTCTCCGGAGAATAGAACCGAAGTATGGCAACTCCGAATGCGTGAATTATCCGGAGCAATCATAGTATCTGCTTTATTCCAAACAATAATTGGATATTGCGGTAAATTTATCTCCGAAATGTCACATTATACCTACTAAATGAATCTGTCGTTAAAGAAAATTAATTTTTAATCAAATTCTCATAGGTATTATCGGAATGATATTAAGGTTCATTACACCGTTGACTATCGTACCTGCGGTTTCGCTGGTAGGATTATCTTTGTTTGATATTGCTGGCTCAGCATCATCTAAACATTGGGGAATCGCGATGTTGTAAGACTAATCGCTGTATTTATTCTTTAGAAAAATTTCTATGCTAACTTGATAACTTCTTATAGAACTATATTCTTTTTGACCGTGTTCTCTTTATGCATGGCGGAAGTGAAAATTCCAGTTGTAACCTACAGAAAGGGTTTTGGCTTATCTATAATTTGGTTTAGAGTTTTTAAACTGTTTCCAGTACGTGTCTGATACCTTAGAAGAATGCTTCAGGATTCGTGAAATAATGAATTCTTTTAATTAGGTTTTACTTACCATCATTATTATGTGGATCGTTTGCGGAATCATGACAGCATTTAATTATCTACCACCAGGCCACCCAGCTCGTACTGATGCTAAAATGGAAATAATCCGAAGTACAGCTTGGTTTCGAGTGCCATATCCGGGTATATTGATCATAGCATGTTCAATAATAACATTTGGTTAATCACCGTGTTCTCGATAGGTCAATGGGGTTGGCCTACTGTTAGCGTTTCATCTGTTATCGGCATGATGGCTGGTGTATTAGCTTGTACTGTTGAATCGCTTGGTTACTATCCAACCATAGCGAAAATGTGCGGTAATGCGATAAAAATTGAATCATTGGTAGACACGTAGTACGCTTATTCAGAAGCCTAAAACAACTAAAACTATTCTTTAGGCGGTCCTCCACCTCCTGTTCACGTAATCAATAGAGGAATCGGAACTGAAGGTTTAGGTTGTGTCTTAGCCGGCCTTTGGGGCAGTGGTAATGGTACCAATACGTTCGGTGAAAACGTAGGAACAATTGGGGTTACAAAGGTATTCCTAAATGTGAAATTATCTATGTACATATTGGACTTTTTTTTACCATTGAGCGTGTACTTTCAAATAGATCGGTAGCCGAAGAGTAATTCAGTTCGCTTGTTTACTCATGTTATTGCAAGGTGTAATTAATAAATTCGGAGCTGTATTTATCATCATTCCAGAACCAATTATCGGCGGTATATTCTGCGTTATGTTTGGAATGATAACAGCTTTTGGTAAAATAATTTATTTGCTGTGATTACGTAGTCGCCGGTATTTTATTTTTACTTTCTTCAGGATTATCGACGTTACAATACGTGAATTTGAATTCTGCTCGTAATCTGTACATAATCGGATTCACTATATTTTTCTCTTTGGTAACTACAATGTGAAAATGTATAAGTATTTCAAACATATATTGAATCTCTTAATTCCTTATTTACTCTTAGACTTTACCAAGATGGATGATTGCTCATCCGAATGCTGTTCAAACTGGAAACCTAATGTTGGACAATATTATTACGGTGCTTCTCAGCACCAGTATATTAGTTGGAGGATTTCTGGGATGTTTTATGGATAATATAATTCCAGGTATTTAGTACATAATTGATGTATATACAATCATAAGTCAACTAAGAGTTTCTACTTATGTCTTGCAAATTAACCCAGGCACTCCTGAAGAACGTGGTATTATCGCTTGGGCAGATCAAATGGTATTATCTAAAGACACCGACGACGATAATACAGCTAGTGTCCAAGATAACAGCAGCACTTACGATTTTCCCATTGGAATGAACCTTATTCGAAAGTAATTAAGGAATATATTATATTGGATTCGAAATTCTACGATTTATTGTTTTCAGATGGAAATGGACATCGTTTATTCCATGTTCGCCTACGTATAAGATGAAACTGTAGTAGGAATGGTATGGACTTTTTAACGAACGATTTCCCCAACAAAAGAAATCAAATATAAGGTTGAGGAAATCTCTAAAAAACTTTCAACGAGTACATGATGGTTTCCATTCCAAAATACATAAATCTGATATGGAAAAGCGGCATATTTACATTACTATAATAATTTATGTACAACGCATTATTTCGCCATCTTTATTAATCGTCAAAGTGCGAATTGAAGTCGAAGTTATTAATGCATATTAAATACGTTAAATTACTGATTCAAATACATCATCGTGTTAAGTCAATAACTTATCTATATATTTTTTTCTTTTATTTTGATAAATTTCCTTTTAATTTTACGAAGAACTATGACTGAGTATAAATTAATACCATCAACTTGTGAAATGAGAAATGATCTGAAAAGAGGCCTTAAAATGATCGACTGATTTAAACACAACGAAATGAAAATTATTTCAACATTTCATCTAAACTTTTATTTCATCTTGGTAAACTATCGCTTGAAAATTATTATTGGCGGATTAACTTCAAGAATAAAACGTTATAAAATTAAAAAAAAAGATACAATACGAAAATAAAATATCAATAATTCAAAAATACATTAGTAACATAGAAAATCACAGATAAAAAATATATTTCACAAATATCGAGCATATTATTTCGTCGAGTCTTCGGCACTTTTAGAATTCCTCAATTGTTTCCTCAACTCAATCGCTTCATCTTGAACCTTCTCTAATTCTTCGTTTTGTCTGTAAAACCGAAAAATATTATATTCTAATACAGACTTCAACATCTCGCGGTTCACTTACTCGGTTAAAATACGATTTGAATATTCTTTTAATAATTCATATCTATTATTTAAGATACGATTATTATCCTCCAACTCCTTTACGACTCGTTTTAGTTCGGTTTCGTTGTGAGCCAGTGAAACAGTTATTTCTTTTAATTTGTTGAGTTCGCTGAAAAGAATACACAGCGAATGAATATTCATTTCTTTAATAGTTTAAATTTATCATCACTTACGCAGTGGTTTTTTCTAGGTTTTCTTTCAATTGGATATTCTCATTTCTTAGATCATGTAATTCGGTATCGTGAGTCTGGGTTTTTACGTTGATTTTCCTGTGGAAAGAAAAATATTAAATGATGGCTCAAAATGAAACGAAAATATATTACTCTCACCTAGACGGTTCATCGATACATAATAACTTGATTTCTTCACATTTCGGTTCATCGGCATCGATTGTTTTATCGGCGACGTTCTCAATAGACGCGGCAACGTCAAGCTGTAAAAACAAACTCTATTTATGACAATTCTCGACCATCACATTCGAAAGAATATACCTGAGTCGAGGCGTATTTCTGTAATGACATAAGCGACATATCCATCAAAGAGGCAGGCACATCATCAGTTTCTCCTTCATGTATCCAATCCGATGTACAAAGTGACGAATATATCGACGTGTCTTTACACATCGATCGTCTAGGCGAAATCAACAAGTTCCTGAATTGATTCCCGTTGCTAGTTCCAGCGCGGTAATCAGCGTTGAAGCTAGAATCACACAACATCAAGTCCGATTGAGACAACTTGATGATGGGTGTTTTAAAAGTAGCTTCGCTGACGGAAACCTCAAACGGGTGATCTTGTTTGGGAGTAGATTCGACATGAGGATTGGGACATGAATCGGCTTCGAGCAATTCAGATGGAGCTGGTTCGTTATCGCATAACGTAACTGTTTCATTCAAATTGACCGTTTTGAACGCCTCGTGTTTGCTATTTTCGCCATCAGCGGAGTCTTGTTCGTCAGTGATGTCGCTTTCGTTGATTTCTGGTATCATTGCTAAACCGGTGTGCGACCTGTTGGTACGAGACGATGTGATTAAAGGTATTTCCGGCGTTTCGGTGATGTCAGTTTCGAGCGGATCGGTTTGGTCCATGTCGTCACTCGAGTTTAAATCGATTCCTGCGGAGATGCATTTTAATTTTTCATCAACGGCTGATAGATCTATTTGAGTGGACCATTTGTTGACGAATTCGACGGGAGAGTTTGAACGAAAAGGGGCATCATCGGTGGATCCGGTTGCGATGCCGAATTGCGAATGGCTCGGTTCAGATGAATCGAGTGGTTGCGCTGCAACAGAGACGTAAACCGGGATTCTTGCGTCTAGTTTTGGTACATCTTCTGGAATCGTTTCGGTAAATGAAAGATGTGTCATTGGGGCGGATTCTGTATTGAGATTTGAGATTTCACCAGGCGAGTCTATTTGCGCCGGAACTGCGACGACTTCATCGATCTTGGAAGCATCTTCATGAACCGTTTCGGCAGAAGAATCGAGTATCTTTGTAGTAACAGGAGTTTGAATCGAAACAGATTCTGCGTCCGGCTCAGGAGTATCTTCGCAAATCGTCTCCGCAGAGGAATCGTGTAACTCCGTTGTAACCGGATCATGAACCGAGACAGATTTCACATCCGGCTTAGGACTATCTTCGCCGAGGGTTTCAGAAACTGGATCTACCACCTGCGAAGACTCTTGTTCGATAGGTTGCGAAGACGTTGGAATAAGAACAAACACGGACTCAGTATTGAACTCCGGAACGCTTTGTAAGTTACCTTCGGGGGACGAATCGATTGGCTGCGGAGATGGCACAGACATGTCAAACTCCGCAGCTACCTCGCGACTTGTTTCAGCACAAGGCTGAGGTGATGTTGGAAGGCAAACGAACACAGACTCTGTGACGAATTGCGGCGAAGTGTTGTGGGTGGTCTCGGGAGACGAATTGATCAATTCTGGAGTCTGTCGGATAACTTCGTTATCGCTGCTAATATTGGAATACGAATCTTTCGAATCGATTTCAGAAATTGTTTCCGTTTTTATATCGTCCATCGGCATCGTCGAGGTTGTATTTGATTCCAATGACGTATCCTCTTGATCCATCGGTCTGGTTATCTCTAATTGGAACGTTTCGTTTGGTTCGATGGAATTATCGTGGTCAATTATGGATAAATTTCGGTAACAGGATGCGATTTCTTGCACTCTCGTAGAGGTTTCGTCTAAATTTGAGGATTCCGATTGGTTCGCACAAGGAGTATTTCTTAAATTATCGATCGGACCAGCCGTTTTGTTTAATTTGGACGTACCTTGACTCGATGTGAAAATATTTTCATCAGCTTCTATAGTTGTTGCTGAATCTCCGGTTGTATCTAATTCACCGGCAGAGCTTCCGGATTCTTCGGCGATGGTTCTGGTTATTTCTAGATTGGCGGATTCATCGAGTGGACTTTCTCTGGGATATGTGAGATCGCGCGAGGCAGATTCCGAAGCATTATCGTTTGATTTTTCTTCTTCGGAATCTTTTACTTCTTCGTGTATTTCACAAGTAGCTTCCAAGTTGACTGATTTATTCGACGGTGATAAATTGGCATCACTGGTGTCTTGACGAATAACGGTGCTTTCTAAATTGACAGTTACACTTAAATTTACCTCACAGGCGGTCTCGTTAGTTTCCTCTTCAGTAACTTTTACACCCTCTAAATTTACGGTTTGATTTAACACAGAAACTCCAGTTTCGATCACTCGAGTACTCTCCAAATCAACGGTTTTGCTGAATTTTTCATCATTTGAAGTATCAGTGATACATTGAGAAACATCATCCAAGGTTTGATTAAATTCAATACCATCTTTGAATGAAACATCATCGGAAATTGTTTGAAATTCCGTAGTATCTTCGTCGATCGACACATAAGATCGATTCATCTGCGAAACGTCTTCACTGGAAGCAATCTGCGTTTCGGATGCTTCAGGATTCTCGGTTTCTTCGTCTGTGATTTCCTGAATGCTCGAATCTAGCCTCAAATTATTAATTTCTTTCGATGAAATATCTACTTCAGGATGTACCGGAAGACATTTCATTTCGATGGAGCTATCAGCGGGTTTGCTGTGCTCGTTGGTGGACACTACGTTTGAGGATGACTGACGAAGATTCTCGTTGGTGTTAGATCCATCAGCGGCGTCTTTGGTGGTATGAACGTTAAAAAACCCGGCTTCGGATATGTTACCGAAAGAGAAAATATTTTCTTGAGGTCTCATATCAAAGGTGGAATAGGTTTCGGTTTGAATTAAATAATCGGTGATGGTAGTTAATAAGTTGTCTTCGCTTTGATCGACGTTTTTAGTGAATAATCCGGTTTCACTAAATTGATTAGATTTTCTTGCGATATTGCCAGGAACCACACTCGAATCCGGCTCAATTCGTTTTCCTTGTTTATAACCCGAAGGACCCGGTATCGGTGAAATATTCCTACTCTCTTCGATTCGCTCATCTTTTTGATCGGGTACATTTGTAATTAAACTTAACCTTTGATCGGATTTCAAATCAATACTAGTGATAGATACATCACTCAAACTAATTTCTAAATCTTCAACCAACGACTTGCTAACGTTACCTTGTAAATATTTCTCTAAAATGAATCTACCATCGCATGCTTGAATTCGATTCATCTCAGCTAGCGCCGTTTCGTTGACTTTAGAACCTAACACCAACGTCGAATCGACTTCTTCTTTATCCGGAGCCGAATGAAACGAAGATCCCGTTGTATTAAATAAATCACTGGTAATTCCGTCAGAACCTGTTTGATCAGAGGTGACTTTATCATCATCGCTACAATCGTAATATTCAGAGCCAACGTCGTCATTTTGACTAGCGCCTATTTCCTTCGCGACATCTTTGGAAGTTCCAGCAGAACACCCAGGCGAAGTGTAAATTTCATCAACGGGTTTTCTCAACGGCGTTGTCCATTTACTATAATTAAAACGTTTATCCGGTACCGGTGTCGAACCGAGTTTCAAATGAGTTAAACCGTCAATTAACGAATTCAACCCGTTGTCTTCTTTGGGCATGTTTTCTTTAGGTGACGGTTTCTTGAATACGATCTCTACGCAACAAACGCCATAACGCGGTAATTAATACATAATCAAACGTTTACAAACTTTCCAAACAAAGCACGTCGTTACGTGAAAATAAAACATTTGTGAAATCGACATTCATGTTTATTTCGGTCAACAAATGGCCAGATATTTTTAAACGATAACACTTACCTTCATCGGATGCAATATTTTCCGGTGGTTTATTCTCTCGATCGTCTTCTCCGAATTCTTTGTCATTTTCACTACGCAAAAAAAAAGTATTTGTAGGATTGCACGATCGAAATGAATATTTAATAGTTTACCTTGAATTGGGAGAACTTTTCATCGGAGATGAAACAGAGAAAGGACTAGTTCTGCTAATGACATCCTAATGATAAAAGAAAGATATAATTACATCACAAAGGTAATTATTTTTTTGATACAGATTATTCACTTACGTCTTGAACATTTGAATTATGGTCACTCAGGACTGAAGGAGATCGTTGCTTGAATGGATCCATCGTACGAATTTTAACACTCTGAGATTAAAAATCATAAAACTATTTCCTCATAAAGGAGTTTTTCGTGGCACGAGACAATAAGAAAAATTATGTGGATAACAGAACAGACCAGAACTTCTCAAAAGAAATTAATCATTTGTAAGACATATCACGTTAAAATTGGCGAAGATCGACGATAAAGTTCGAATAATCGACCGATCAACACTTTGAAATCACGATTTTCAATGATTTTTAATTAATTTTCAACGAAATTTGCTGCACTTTCCGTTACTTTTTCAAGTTTTTGCGGGATCGGTGGTGTTTTGAAAATTTCACAGATAACAAAGTCACAGATAAACATAGTGAAGTAGTAATTATATGGTAATTGTGAATGATAACACGTAATTACCTTATTTACGATTGATTTACAGTTACGGTAATATTTATATTTTTATTGGTTCGCAAAGTATACTTTTTAATTTTAAATAATTTAATTAATAGATTTTATTCAAACAAATAAATAAACATCAACATCATCTTTTCCAAATAAAATAATTTTTACTATTGGAAAAAAATTTATTTCTTGAAAAAAAATATATTTTTATTGATAACGTAAAATATTTCAACATTTAATAAATCATGAAAAAAAAACAGTTTTACTGTACAAACAAAAAGATACAAAAATAAATAATTCTTAAACTTAAATGGAAATCATTATGGTAAAAATTCAAAACCTGTTGAACGTGTTTTAAACGGTAATTAATTTTCCAGAACAACAAGGACAAGACGGATGATGGCCGCTATCACTTCTAACCAAAGGATAAGATTCCCCATTAGCATTCATTTCAGGCTCACTAATAAGTAACAATTCATCTCGCACTTCCGGTGAAATATTTGTCTCCACTGTGATAAAATAAGAAAAGTAAAAGTAAAAATACCACATACAATTGAACAGAATTTCGATGAAAATTATTTACCAAATTCTTTAACAGCATCGCCATTCATGTCACCGATTGACAAAATAGTTCGGAGAATAGTTTGTAACTCGTATTTCTCTCTCAACATTCTATCCACTTTTATATCGGTCTCACGAGCTCTTTGCTGTAAAAGACTTCTTTGTTTTTGATACAAAGCAACGTATTCCTCTGTAATGATGATGATAAATGTAAAATAGAACGCGTTCAAATTGACAATTTATAATTAAATTTACCGATGGTTTCAGTTTCACATTGCAGTTGTAAAACCAGATGTTCCAACTGCTGTTTTTCGTCAGTTAAATCCGCCATTTTGTTCAAAACACATTTAAATTTCTCTTGTAGTTGCATCATCGCGTCTAAATTGGCTGTGAAATTGTTACAAATTAAAGTAATATGCTTAACAATGAACTTTAACCTTCATGGTAGTTAATCGCGTCATTACCAGTTCCGTATGGATTTTGCTCGGATGAATTGGCACTTTTTTCGGTATTCGTTTCGGCATCGTTTTTCTGCACAGAAAATAAAATAAAATTATGTAATCCACATTGCTTATTTTCTAAATGAAATATTCATATATTTACTTTTAATTCGGTAGAATCGTTGACCTCTTTTTTCTCAAGTTGTAGCATCAATTCGGTATTTTTTCTTTTTTCATCAATTAGTAAACTATTTAATTCGTCTTTATCTTTATTCTAAAATTTACGACTAGGTGTCATAAAAATCATTATTTTGATGAAATTAAACAAATATATTAATAAATACCAAATCTTCGACGCAAGCGTTTAATCTGACGAGTTCATCCTTTAATTTACTATTTTGGGCGATCGCTTGAGAAGCAGCAACTTTATTACTTTCGACAGCAGCTTGAAGTTCGTGAGCGTTTGTTGCGTCTGTTTTGGTATTTTCTAATTCGTTTTCCAAACTGTGTATTTTTTCTTGCAAAGGAACGTATTCTTCGAGCTGTTGATTTGGGAAATTTAGTATTTTTTATATTTCAAGAGTACGGGTTTGTACACAGAAAATACCAACTTGTGTTAGTAAATATTCGTTTTGTTTAGTTTTCTCTTCCAACTGCGTTTTTAAATTAGCAATTTCATTTTCTAAATTAGACAACGTCTTCTCATTTTCTTCTTTTTTAGGAGGATTTTGAAGAAGTTTTTCCAAGTTGCTAATATGTTCGGTTTGGGAAGAAAGTTTTTGAATTAAATTCTGATTTTCGGACGATACTCTTTGAATCTAGCAAAATATTTTCGTTAAGTAATAGAAATGAAAATTTGATACATAAAATCAAGAATTTACTTCTAACGCTGCTTGTTGCAATTCTTCTTTCAAATTTTCAACATATTGACGATAATTATCACCGGTATGTTCTTTTTCGAACATTAGGGTTTTCAATTGTTCCTGAGAATCGGCGTATTTTTTTTTCAAAAGCTCGAATTCGTCATTGATGGAATCGAAGTTTTTACCTTCGCCTTCCAAACTTACGCCCATCTGCGATAATAAATAAATATTGAGTACGCAATCGAAATATGATTTTTTGAATAATTACTTGTTGAATTTTCAATGACAGCATATCTCTGTTTGATTGCACTTCCTCAAAACGTTTTTGCAAATTAGAATGTTTTTCTTTTTGCTGTTCCAAGCTCTGATGAAGTTCGTCATTTTGGTCTTTCAATTCTTGAATGTGTTTCCTAGGGGAAAAAATACGTAACGAAATAACAAAGAGGAACAAAACTGCATGTAATATTCAACATACTGGAATTCAACATCTTTGGTTTCAGCCTGTTCTTTATATTGAGAATATCCATTGATTAATTCGTTCAAATGTATTCGCGATCTTTCACTTTCTTCCAATTGACTTTGCAATGATTGGACGAATTCTAAAAATTCATTACATAATTATTACTCGAATGAGAAATGAAAAAAATCCTTTAATTTCCTGATTTTACCTTTAAACGAATTAAGTTCGAAAGTAGTACTTTGCAGTTTCCTATTCAACTCTTCTCTGTCAGCCGTAACAATATCTAGGGCATCAGCCTGCATTTTAATTTTGGTAACAGCACTGTCAAGCTCTTGCTTTAAACTTTGAAGCTCCTCTTCGTTCATTTTTATTTTCTGTAAAAATTTATATTCATTGAAAATTGTTACACGAAATAACACATAATAATCAAAATTACCGAAGATGTCAATGAACTATCTTCTTCATTTAATGAAATACACGATGAATTATTTGTGGTTAAATGTGTTACATTTGACTCTTCCAAAACCGACGAGCTGGACGATTTATCTTTATCAAGATAATAAAACTCATTTCCGTTACTTTCGCGAGATTCTTCGGAAGCGGACTTTTGCAACGTGTCATAAAAATAGTTATTTTTACTGGCAAAAGAAAAATAGTTAGCTAATGGAGGAGGCTGTTCATTCATAGATTCTGGTTTCTGAGGTTCTGGCTTCTCATTATTTGGAGTGTTTTCAAATGGTTTAATTTCCTGAAAGGCAAATATCGAGTTTGAACTGAAAGCTCTTGACTATGAATCTTAGATATGAAGGGATTTACCTGTTTGTAGTTATTTCCGTTCAGAAGGGATTCGCCGTTTTTATGTGTTTGATATATATCATTATTACTATTTATCTCTTGGTTTTCTCTGTTTCTTTGCTGGTTTTGAAATTCCTTCAACTATACCAAGTCGTCATAGTAAATTAATTATTAAAAATATAAAATTCTAAAAAATGCAAAATTGCTTACCTTCTTTTTGGCAGCAGCCAGTTTTTCGGCCTTTGAAATATCGGCCATTCTCACTTCATTGACGGAGTCAATTCCTCTGAAATAAGATAAATTTTTACTAATATCCTAACATTGATAAACATATCAAAATTCCATTAGAAATTCCGATCACTAAAAATTTTAGGACAACATAACATGTCATCGGCCCACCTAGTGTTGCCAACGAGAAATTTTTTTCTATGCCAAATCGGAAATAAAATGAGTGCTAATTTTAATTAAATCGAACCAAACTTTCCAAAAAACTATGCCGAATCGCTCAAATTACGATGCTAAATACTTTAGTTCAATGAAATTTGTATTTTGATTTAAGGGACAGGAGGTAGAGGTTTGGAAATTTTAGTGAAACGTATAATATCGGGAATTTTGGGTTGTCTTACATTGTTCAACAAAAAAAAATGCAAAATACGCGTAAATACGTATGAGATCATATGATTTTCTTGTTCATTTTTTAATGCACTGATAAAACGACGCTGTCAAACGACTGCAAAGCGGAATTCAGGGGTTTATTTGAGTTACAAAATATAAAGATCTCGATATTGCTTTTAAATCACATTTTGTAGAATGAACTTGAAATGAAGTAATTCTTTTATTTCTTTCGCAATATCTGACAAAGTTGGTCAGGTAATTTTCTTCATCTAATTTTGAATTTGTATGTTAATGTGATAATTAGTTATTTAGTTTTTTAAACTAGCAACCATGAATGTACCTGAAGAATGTCCAATGCATCAGAAAAATGCTTCAACTGTGAGTTGAAATCATTTAATTCACGACATCCTCTCACGTTGTATCGTTAACCTTTAATTCT
The DNA here is from genome assembly GCA_003261595.1 of Maconellicoccus hirsutus. NCBI lineage: Eukaryota > Metazoa > Arthropoda > Insecta > Hemiptera > Pseudococcidae > Maconellicoccus > Maconellicoccus hirsutus. Next base: position 94,360 of record QBDW01001020.1, read on the forward strand.
GTGTTACAGACCGGCGGATGCCCTGTAAAACATGATGAAATCGATCCCACCAATATGGTAAATATTTCATAGCTATTTGTATTATTTGAAACCGAAATTAATTCCTTATCCTACAGATGCCCCCGCCCAACCAACAACCAGCTCCAGGACAACCTTTTCCGTTATCAACGGATCGAGAATTTTCTTCTATACCTAAGGCTGGTACTAATGGCGATGTATGGGTTTACCCTTCACCACAGGTACGATTGGAATTGACCCCATACTTCAAAGGCATTCATTGCATGTATTTGACATAAATGATTTCCTAGATGTTTTGGAATGCTATGTTGAGAAAAGGTTGGCGGTGGAAGGACGACGATTTGTCTCAACAAGATATGGATGTGATAATTAAAATACATAATTCGAACAACGAGGCTGCTTGGAAAGAGGTACGAATGTTTTTCACGTAGCATATCATTCGGGATAGTAGTACATAGAAGTATTTAAACAGGTATTGAAATGGGAAGCTTTACATGCACGTGAATGTACCAATCCTCAGTTGAAAAGTTTCGGTGGTAAAGCGCAAGATTATTCGCCGAGAGCTCGAATTCGCTATTGGATGGGGTAAATTAATATTGATGAATTTTTCGCTTTGAAATGAGTACCTATTTGAGCTCCTTTTTCAGATACGAGTTACCTTTCGATAGACATGATTGGATTATTGATAGGTGTGGCAAAGAAGTGAGATATGTTATTGATTACTACACCGGCCTGGATAAAAAGGACGATTATATCTTGGACGTGAGACCTGCATTAGATTCATTAGGGAGTATTTGGGATAGAATGAAAGTAAGTTATCTTGCCACTGATTATGAGTAAACGATTTCGAATTATTGTTCTATTTCGATTTTTTATTTACAGGTCACATATTGGAGATGGAAGTATTCTAGTTAATAATGTAGTATTTTATTGACCTCTGAAATGTAATTTATTTATTTTCTCAATCAATGTACATGTATTTATGGTACTTAATAGTATATGAATGCTTAATTAAAGTTTCGTTTGTTTTTCATTTTATGTTACATTGATGAGTTCCGTTTTAACTCAGCAGCATGGTAGGACTTGCATGAAATTTTAGGAAATATCATCCTCAATTTACTTTGAGGTTGGGGGCAGTAGGTTGATGATGAAAATTTCCGAAAGTTATCCTGGTCTCAGATCGGATGGACCAAAAAAAATTTAACTTATGAGTGATGACACTTGTCTTTTATTTATGAAATCGGAAAATATTATTTACAAAAATTGTAAAATTTTTCTATATGAAATTAAAATTAATTCTTAAAAATCAGTTTTTACGTGATTTTTTTATAAAATAATATGATCACTAGCTTGCTCTCACCCGCAACTTAGACACCTTCAAATAACACTGATAAGAGAAGTATAAGAAACGGAAGGAAGTGTTAGAATAATTCAAAGTAGTTTGGTGTCGTTCAGGTTCAATTTTTGATAACGATAGGAAGTAAAATGAAAATTATTTTCAAGTTCTGAGATAAATTTTAAAGTTATTTTGATGAAGAGTTGAAAAAATGAACTTTCGTAAACTTTACCGTTTGCACAACCTACTGGAGTTGAGTGTTCACTTATCAACCACGTCTCAATTTTGCTTGAAATACAATTACTCGTCGTATCCAAAACCTCTCCGTAGTAAAAAAAAGAAATCTTCTCGAGGATTTGTAAGTACTATTGAAAATTTGATACCTTAATAAATCGCAGTAAGGAAGTTTCGTTTACCTTTTTAGGCCAAAGATTTCATAGATTCGCGAGTTGTACGTGCTTCCGCCGGTAACGGAGGAGATGGTTGTATTTCATTTTTACAATTATTCGCAAATGACAGCGCCGGTCCTTCTGGAGGTAACGGAGGAAATGGTGGACATGTGATTTTTGAAGTATGCCATAATTATACATTAAAAACACCATAATAATCGTTCAGCTTGACGAATATTTTTTTTTTCGCAAGACTCATCCTGAAGTACACGGATTAAATCATGTCAAAACGGTTTTGGAAGCCGAAAAAGGTGAAAAAGGATTCAGCAAGTCCTGCCACGGACGAAATGCAAGTCATATAATCGTTCGAGTACGTTATTTTCTGAATCATCATGACGTTTTTAACGATATTTCCAATATATTCACCGCTAATGATTTGTAGGTTCCTGTCGGTACGATTGTCAAAAACGACGTTGGACGTGTGGTTGCCGATTTAAATGACGAAGGAATGATGTTTTTGGCTGCTCGAGGAGGCGCTGGTGGTAAAGGAAATGAATTTTTTGCTTCTGATCGAGAACCTACTCCTAAAATTGCCGAATTTGGAGCCGAAGGAGAAAACATCGTGTATACTCTAGAATTGAGTAGTATGGCTCATTTCGGTTTGGTAAGGCTGTTATGTGAAGCAAATATTTTCTTTTTGTGAAAAATAACCAAAAAAATCGTTTTCAGTTGGGATTTCCAAATGCCGGAAAAAGTACTTTGTTACAAGCAGTTACCAGAGCTAATCCTAAAGTAGCTGCGTATCCGTTTACTACATTGAAACCGCATTTGGGTGTTTTGAATTACGACGACTATGAACAAATTACAAGTAAACGGATTATTTGCGAAGCTAATGAAAAAAACACTTTTTCAAAGGATTGTCATTCAAATAATATTATTTTAATAATTCCAGTTGCAGATTTACCCGGTTTAATAGAAGGCTCGCATCAAAATAAAGGTCTCGGTATAACATTTTTAAGACACGCTGAAAGATGTATGGGATTACTTATTCTTTTGGATATGAGCGAATTAGAACCATGGGATAACTTGAAAATATTGCGCCATGAAGTTCTATGTTTTAGCCAGTCACTTTGCGATAGGCCTCAAATTATAGTCGCTAATAAAATGGATGTACCGGGTAGTGAGGTAGCGATTTAGTTGATTTATAAACATGTATTGCTGTTTGATTTTGAAAATAACATAAAAAATTTTCCAGGAAACTCTGAACGAGTTGAAAAAAAGATTCAGGAATGAAGTAATTGTGCCAATTTCCGCTAAATGTGGTAATAATTTATCTGCGCTGTTGAGTGAAATTAGATCTATTTACGATAAGCAAATATCCAGAAGGAAACATCAAATACAGAAGGATAGTTCTACAGCTTCCTACCTACCGTTAGCTTGAGTTGTTTTTAAATTCGACCGTTTTATTGTGTTTTATGTAATAATCAAATTCCATGATTACATATATTTTGTCAATTATTTTCAAATTTCATTTATTGACATTTTTCAATATTCCTAGATCAATGATTTGCTTCCTTGGTTGGTAAACATTTAGGCGAGTAGGTCAAAAACGAACGTAATGTTCTACTCATGATATTGTTCATAAATTGGCAAAGCTTTGAAAAGCTAAAGATTAAGAATAGATATGGTAATGATAATAATTGAAAAGGTGTAGATTGAAGTTCAAGCTCTTCAAATAAATTACAAAGTTGTATTTGATCTCTTAATAAATTAAAATAAAGTGAATAAAACAAAATGAATTGATTAGAGAATTATTAAAAACTCCAATGTAACAAATTAAAAAAAAAAATTCACAGAACTTCGGCTCCTGTCAATTTATATAGTGGTCACAGTTTCTGTCTTCTCAAGGTGCAATTTATTCTATCACAGATAGCCTCGTAAAATGCACACTCTATATTGATTCAGCTATTGTTCTGGATTACCTAAAAGTGAAAAAGAAACAGGTGAAATATTTTCCGCTATCTCGTAAATTAACAGTTTTAAATAAAAAATTAATATTTACACGAAAAATGGAATATTTGCTTTACGCTATCTGCCGCCGAAAACATCAACTTTTACAGCCTCTTCTGGCAGAAAGCTTTATTACTGAGCTTTCGCAGATAAAAGCGTAAAAACTTTGTTAAACAAACACCCAAGTCCCAAGTTTTAACTTTAAACCTTAACAGTTTACGCTTTACACTTGTAAACGAAGCTCAAGTGGGTCCTGAGTGTAGTTAATTTGTTGTATTTTTTTTTTATATTCTTTATTAGGTTTGTAATATGAAACAGTTCCTTGAATCGAGTCAAACTCATTAATTTATTGTAAGTTTTTATAAATCTATCTAAGATAAATATCTTAAGCGTAATCACTTTACAAATTATTTATACGTAATGATTTACTTATTTATATTTTTATATATGTAATTTAATAACAACTCGATAATTTCAATCGAAAATTACCGAGGTGTTTACCGTATGAACTGAGCTTTCTTTTTCATTGCACTTTGCAGTGTAATATTTTCGACAGAGGGATGATATTTACCACCCTAACGAAACGATATTTCATTACGCCTCTGTGTAGAGATATTATTATACTTTACATGGGCGTTATTTTATTATTCATTATTACACGCTTTTTAGTATTCGTATCGTCTTATTTTGAATTTCATTCACGTTCGTATTTCTGTTGCGTAGGAAACCACTCGCATATTCCTAGTTTACAGTTTTGAAAAATGGATGATGCTTATCTCTCTAATGTTACCGAAGATATTGGTAAAGAGTATCGTTTATTCAATATTCATTATTTCAAGGAGAATCCTATTTTCAACGAGGATTATCGTCTGAAAATGGTAATTATCTGAGAAAAATACCTAATGTGTGAGCTTGTTAACGATAGTGCAACGAATCTAATTTAATTATTTGAAAATGTATTTGAATAAGTTTCATTTAGTCGCATTTGTCAAATGCTGATTGGCAGTTTTATGTTAGTTTACCTATTTGCAACTATTGCTTTGAAAGAAGATTTCCATGTTAGAAGTACTCCTAATGGGATGTAAAACCGCTAATTTTTTAATGAAAATATTAAATACTCACTATCTCGTTACGAGGTAAGCATTCGTGCATAATCTCGCGCGTGACCATGAAGTGAAGCCAATTATGCTGACGAATGGAGTCGAATCAGCAAGTAAATGACAACTTATCTTAAACAGTTGAACACTATCGACGAAAAATCATAATGAAAATGTATAATAATTTCAAATCTATTAAACCCCTACCTTCATTGAACCCGTTAAAGTAATGGTAAAGTATGAAGGTAAATAGTCACGCTCGCGTAATATAGTTAGTGAAAGCGGAACGAATACCAAAGGACTATGTCGAAAGATAGATTTTCCATCAGTTGCAATGGTCACTGTGTGTACATATGGTTGTAAATTCGCTATAATATGGCTGTAACGGTGATGAGTTGTTTCGATGAACACAACGGCCTCGATATTTTGAAACCGAATCGTAAATTGGATCGAAGACATTATAAAAAAGATTCTAGATTTGTTTTGGATTTGTACACGTTGACGTATGATTCGCACGAAAGCTTAGACTCTCTGGGTGATTTATTCAACGTAAGTATGAATTTAATTTTGTTCATTGTGCCAAAAAGAATTACTTTTTTCGAAGATTGATTGCGAAAAATTAGCATTTTTCGGGGCGTGACGTAATTTGATTTTCGTGTCAAGTGACAGCGCTTTCGTGAGCTTTTATTAATTGATTTTTACATTCGAAAAAGTACTTTGTTTTCATTCGCTATTTTAATGAATTAATTCTCCGTACCGAGTGGAAATTTTCGTGATCGTACATTGTGGTTTTTTCCACCCTAATAAACAACTGTTGCTATTATCGTATTTTACCAAAGGTATATGCAAATATAAAACGCCACCAAATACGCTGTTTCCACGATAATACAGGGGAACTCCGTCGTGATGTTATAATTAACTCATTCGATGTAATAATTCAACCTTATCATGTGGTTTGGGCTTTTACAGCCCGTTAGCAACCACCTTTCGAAAAATATGGTGTAATTACACGTGTTATTTAGGATAATAAATTGTACGAATTTTCCTAATGTAATGAAAAAGTCAACAAACACTAAAGGTCACTAGGATTTAAAAATAATCTTCGAATAATTAATTTGTCAAGCTCGAAGGATGTCTAATTTAGTAGACCTTAATCAAGGTAAAATCTTTTTCCATTGTTTAATCCAAGCTTTACTCTGGCAGCAAAAAAAGAGGTAAAATATAATACCTGAATTAATAACGTAGGTGGATCAATTACATTAACGAGGACAACAAATAGTTGAGTTTCGTGTAATATGAGCAAGATATTTGTAACGGTTGTCAATCGATTTGACATATTGTGTGCGATTAATAACGAATTATGATACGTATCTAGTAAAAGGATTAATATCGAGTATTTCATTACAGAGGCGCAATGAAAAAGCTGAATTTAACGAAGACAGAAATGTTTGGCTTAAGAATAACGTCGGGTATAGAAATAACAAGAATAATTTCGGTAACAGATTCAGGAAGCCGAGTTTACAGTCAAGGCTTCAAAATGGTGATTGAAATAATAAACCTAATGTTAATATTTAGACGAGTGTTGTCTTCGATTTCCGTGAAGGGTTTGTAATTAATTAACGAGTGGGCGATGGTGATTTGAGAATAGGTACTTCAAAGGTGTCAAATATTTCATCCGGAGGATAATTATTGAGAAATTTGTTTACGTTTGATAACGCATCAAAATATTGATAAAATCTTGACTTGTCGTGACATATTCGAGTATTTTCAGGAAAATATTTTTATGGAAGATTCCATGATTTTTTTTATTATCTTGCATAATAAAAATAAACAAATAAATGAAAACTGAACTCTTGAAATCTATGTCATTAACTTTCTACGAAAATCAAATATCTCGAAAATTTAATCAACAACACTCGTCCTTTAACTTGTGAGCAAATTCGCTGATTCATTTCCTACTCAGGTCGAAACTTGCAATTATGCTTCGTTAACGAACATTCCTCCGAAATGGACGATGTGAATAACGAAAATGGTATATATTCGTTACCAGTGATATCGCAGTCGCAGTATTTACAACAAAAACTGGTAATTATTCTTCTATTATAACGCATCGAATACACAAACCCTTTCAAAGTATCGTTCATCTTACAGAACGCGAATACGTTACCAGTAAACGAAAAGGACGAAATAATGTCACTATCACCGGATCTAATACACCACGCTACAAATCTAACAGCACAAAATATTAGCAATAAAGATGATAATAACAATAACAATACCTGTTTCGATGATTCATTACATTCAAACAAATGGTCGGCGGATATCCGAGACGAAGTTTGCACAGCTTTGAAAAAAGTATACAACGATGCTTATCGTAGAATGGAATTAGAACGGTTTCGCCGTCCAGCTAGTCCGATCACCTGTACCATTAGAACCAGCCTTAAAAAGGTTATAAGCTATACTTGCTTCAAATTTAGCTGCAGCGACTGGTAATTTTTACGTTAAATTTCAAAAATACGCCATTGAATTCACACGCCTCTTGGTGATGGTGTGCTATATACGCAGATTTCGGCATTCACGTAAATATTCGCGTAATCGCTACAGCAACTGTTAAGCTAGAGCTTCTTTTGGGGATGTAATTTCGCTTGTATTAATTACGTGTTTTTTTTCAACCAAGGTGGGCGTGGAACCAAAAGAAGGATATCGTGGTAGACAACGTATGAATAGGCACATGTTAACCAAAATGAATGCTACTCAATTACAAAGTATTATAGATGATCTCCATTCGCATGTAGAATGTAAGCAGAATTTATTACTGGAAATTTTACCATCGATTTGGGAAATTAATTCATATTGTTTTAGACTTGAACGAGCAATTAGTAGAAATGTTAATGGAACGTGATGAATTACACATGAGTCGCGATTCCTTATTGGTTGATATTGACGATCTTACCGCATATTTGTAAGTATACCTTAATTACCTTAATTTATCGAGAAGTTTTTCCACAGGGTGTTCAATAAATAGGACTTTTTCACAGAAGCAAAAATTCTGTAGATTTGGTTCACCTCAAATTTTACTATATTTCAGTCATTTTGATAACATCGCCATTAAAATAACTCAATTGAGGCGTTTTTGTCAGACTTGGGGTAACTTGAGAAAAAAATGTTTGAAATAAAAGTTGCTTTAAATTAAATGGGGAACATTTTTTGTATGAATCATTTTTTCATATCTCCTCAAATTTCACTATATTTCCGCCATATTGACAACATTGTTATCAAAATAATTCAATTAAGGCAGTTTTGTCATATTTGGGATGACTTGAGAAGAAAATTATTTTTTCCCATTAAAGTAATGCTTTTTGGGCTAGTTGAAGGGAAATTTCTCTTTTTCCCCTCCTCTGGATCCGCCCCTAGATTCACATTTCGTTATCGTATTCTTCACAAATAAGTAAACTTCTACCAAACATTTTACTTTAAATTACAAACATTTCACGTCATGTAACTACATAAAAATGACATAAATGAAAACATAACACGCGTTATTTGAGAAAATAATTTAACCAAACAATATGAAAGTATAAAAAGGTAACAAAAACAATGGTATTGTTGTTCTCTCTTAAATCATAATACGTAATTGATAGTAATTTTCCAGTCAAATATAACAATTTACCACCGGTACGAGTGCGCTATAAAATTTCCAGAGTGATTCGCCTCGTTGTAATGATTTTAACACTACGAAAAATTAACCTACTTGATAATTTACAAAAAAACTACTTTCCAGGGAAGCAAAACGAGTATACACGAAAGATAACAGAAAATTAGAAAATATCAACCGAAACATTAGCAATAAGAACACCTGCACTAAGAATATAATATCAGGCATGCGCTTAAATCGGCTAACCTCGTATATAAAAAATTAAAGGCGGTTTGATTTCTTATTAGCTTCGCTTATGTACAAAAATATTATAAAAGCTTTTGTTATAGCGGCCGCCTTTACGGAACAATTTGTTATTTGAGAATACGCTTTTTTATATTTTAAAATAAGTTACTATATGTTATTCGATTGGACGAACAAATAAAATAAAATTTCCTACAGAAAGTATTATAAATGGTTGTAAGTTTGGATGTGTTTAGTTTTATAAGATTGTTTCCTAATATGTTACTTTTTTTAGAACATTTCACTATTGATATTGTAAAACGCAAAAGCATAATAAAAATCACAATGTTTCGTTACTCTCGTTTCGTACCGGAGACGGAGTTTTGGCTTTTGATTGATTCGACGATTTAACAAGATGCGGAAATTTATCTTTGACTTTTTGCCAATCTTCGGGTTCTTTTTGGCATATAGCTTTTTTACGGCATTCCAATAAAAATTCTTTGGTGTAGACGAGGCGAGGTAAATTATTGATTTCTGAAATGAACGAAATGAGGTCATATTTGATGGACACGAGAAACTCGTTTTTTTACCTTCAGTCAATGTTTTGTTTTCGATTGATTCATTCGTTTCGTCAAAAGATTCGGAAAGTGATACTCGGGTCGTAGACAGACTGGATTCTGGTTCGAAATTAATATTATTCAAGTCTTTGTGGAGTTGTTTGAGGATTTCGTCTTCTTCTATGTCTCCTGATCCGTTATAGTTCTAAACATGTTGTACGATTAATAAGGTGTTCATTTCATAAATAAAGATTTTAATTACCACGTCTTGCGTTGTTTCGTCTAGATAATTGGTTTGATCGATGAATACGTTATCATCGGAGTAATCACCAGCTTGACCGAATTCACTGAAAATATGAATCAATAAAATCATTGTATATATTTCTATAATTTAAATAATGCAATGAATTACCCTGCGGGTAGAACATCGTAATATTCCGATTTGCCAAGCTTAGAAAAATAATCATCCAATACCGCTTTGGCCAACTATAAATAAATAATGTTAGAAAATCATCGTAAAGTTAAAAATATAAAGCAAAATACTCACTGTTACGTAATTATAATCATTGCCGGTGATGGTCAAAACACAATCATTATACATTACTTTATGTTTATATTGATAAGTCTTGGTAAAATTATCGTCTTCGGTCGCTAAAATTTAAAATTTGTAAGTACATCTGAGACAACAAAGAATTACCCTGGAAATTTACCTCGTCTTTCGTAAGATTCATCACTACTACAACTAGATACAGATTCACCGAGTTCTCGAACAGGAGAAGCATTATTTCGAATGGTATCTTCAATTAGATGAGTAGCATATCTAAAAAAATACATTTCACGTGAAGTAATCGCAGAAAAATTGAATTTTTTGATAGCAAAACTCACGTAATTTTTTCTTCATTAGGTCCCGTGATCTGCACCAGTCTTTCTTTGAAATTTGGTTGAACTGGAAGTATAAAAATGAAGATAAGATACGAAAATTATTTAAAATTTGCATTAATCAGGTGTCATACGCGTTAAAATTACAATAAGCTTACAACGGCGTTGGGTACAAAGGCAAAGTCTAGTTAGTAACTGAATAAAGCACACGTCCTTTGGTGAAAAAAAGGGGTAATGATGGCAAGGTTACAAGTATTTTGATAGTATTAACACGCAGAGTTATTTTTGGTGCAAGAGGGCTGAGGCAGGACGTGTTAATGTTACCTTTTTGAAAAGATATAATTGTATCACTTAATTGCTCAATCATATGGACTCTGCGTCCTTTGATTCCCATCACTAATAAAAATAAAATCGTGGTTATGAAAGGTAGGTTGCAAGGATGGCATTCCACGAGTTTTTTCCGGTTGCAGGTAACCTTACCTTTGCCTGAGTCGGCATTTCGAATGATGATTTCCTCTTTGCAGTAATTTTTCGATGTTTTAGAAGGTTTATCTCGATATTTACCTGAGCTTTTGACTATTTCGTCGATTCCTAGATGAGTGGTTGATTCAGTTGGTAGAAGTGGACTGGCTGGAATTACGGTATGCAGATCGTCTTCTAATGGCTAAAAAAAACGAAAAATAAATATCACTTATAATCAAAGAAATCTTAAAATAACGCAACGCTCACAGGGATCAGATTTTTTACAACAATTGGTTTAGCATTTTTTCGGGGGACCCAGTTGCATTCTCGAAGTTCCAAGATATCCAATAAATGTACTCTTGCTTCTAATTCTAAATTATTCCGGATTATTCCTTCTCGAAAAGTATGAAAAGCTCTATCCAACTGTCCTATTTAGTGATATGCGATTAATAAAGTAAATACAGTTTAAAGATATAACAATTTGTTACCTCGATACACAGAATTTTCTAACTGAGGACCGAAAATTTTCAGATTTTCGCATAACGTTATGATATTTCCAGTCAATAAGCTTTTATTTTCAGCTATCAATGATAGTTCATCGTCGCTCACGACACCAGTAACGACAGCGTCCATCAGTAAGAGCAATTTTTCAGCTATTTACAATGTGGTAAGAAATTAGTTGATTGTGGATATCAACGAAGGCGTGAAAAGCTCACCTGAATCGATGGCTTTTGATGGTAATATCAGCGACGATGAAGCGAGCTTTTTTGGTTCATTGGACGACTTCAACGGTCTGGGAGGTTCAATTTTACGCACGGTTCTGGTGCTCGAACCGCGTCCGAATCCAAAGCTGGACATGATGAGATTCTGAATTATTTAAAATTTTGCTAATATTTTATAAGAGTGGTCTCAATTTTCGCAGGATAGTCTTTGCAAAAGATATGAAGAGTTCCGAATCACAAGTAGATTGGAACTTCCGAACGGTGGTTTGAATTGACAAATAAATAAAGAATTCTTACGAATAAATGTAGATTGAAAATTGAAGAAAAATTTTCGTTACGGCAAAATTTTAAATAATAATTAATTCGGAAAAATTAGGAACATTACTTGACTACCCCGAAGGCCGAAACAGGTGAAATGAAATGATGGTGAAATTAATTGAATCAAAAACGAAAATCATATGGTAGTAATTAAAAGGGGAAAAAAAGAAAACCGAGGAATGCGGTAACAGTGGTAATATGAAAGTTTGTTTTAATTTATTGACCTACATCGAAGAAAACCAACATTTTTTCTTTTTTAGTCACGATAAAGCAATGATTTTCATTTTACAAACTAAAGTTGAATTTTAAACCTTATTATTCATCTTTTTTATAATTTTTCAACATATTCTTACGTGATTAGTTTCGTAAAATGATTTTTTTATTGTGGAATATTTTCCAAGTTTTGTGTAATTTTGTCATTTCGTTGAACGATACAGAAAATGTTATACAACGTTCAGTGTTACCAAATAGTATATTTTGTGAATTGAAACTTTATGACTGAGCTTTTTTCACCACAAAAAACTATAAATTCCGATAATTTAATTCTTTGAATTCTCAGCTGATTTCCGAGATTTTGGAAATTCCATCTTTGAAAATATTACGCACATTGTGTCATGTGTTCCATCTTAAAACATAAACTTATGCTGAATTCGCGTCTCATGAAGAGTTTTGGTTAATTTATGCGATTTCATCAACAGTTGCCATTATCCAGGCATCTCACCGGATCCATAACAATATGCTAACGAAGTAATGAAAACAAAATTCGTTTTATTCACAATCACAATTCACATTTCTCAGTTCACATGATGAAATGCGTACGTTATGCGGATATGTGAGTAAATTTCAATACTTTTGTAAAATAAATCGAAAGTTCTTAAATTTTGCAAACAATTTATACCCCTGTTCCACTTTTTTTTGTTTCACTACAAGATAATTTGATTAGTGTTTGTGATGTACTTGGTGTTTCACCAACCAGACTCGGCGATAATTCTTAGTAATAAGCATAATGAATATAATTTCACACATAAAAAGGTTTTTTTTTAACAACTTCTGGATCGGTGATAACGACCCCTTAGAGGAACCCGTCGTGTCGTATAAAATAGGCAGCAAAAGGTTGAGTCAATTTTGTTCATAGCTTTTGAAATTTCCTCTTCATTTACCGCGATCATTTTACAGATTTAATGATGAGAATACCAACGGAGACGTATTCATTAAAAGGAGGAAGCTGTCCTCGGCGGCTAACGCAGATACTATTGTTGGTACGTACATAAAACACGAATACGAATTAAACGACCTTAAAAATTATCATTGAATTTTTACAGATATAGATCTTACAGAATCTGAGCCAGATTTAGTAAGTTTCATCATCTTACTTTACCTGTATTAAATGAATCATTATTTTCACATTTTTCGTTTTGTAGAATTTTCCTCACATTATGCCAAGACATAGGAGGAGTAAAATAAACTATAGTTTTAAAGCTGAAAAAGGAACAAGTGGCGTAAAAAACGTAAGTTTATAGAAATTCGTGTTATGTAGCCTGTTCTTCATTTATTTATTTACAGACTCCTGAAACCATTGAAATCATTGATGAGGATAATGATAACCTAACCAAAGAAACCACCGACTCATTGGACGATGGTGGGGTTGAAATCGTCGATGAAAGTTCGTCTACCAAGAAGCAAAACATGGTTTCTTCAACTTGCAATGATATTGAAATTGTAATTTTTTCATTTAATGTAAGAAAAAATGACATTGTATTTGGTTTTACGTTGAATTTTTTCTTCAGGTTGGAGAATATTCCATTCATCGCGACGAAAGTAGTAAATCTACCAATTCCAAAAGTAATATCGAGTTATATTTCCTTCTACAGTGATCCTCGATTAAAAATTTCATTGGTTTTGCTTATTATCTTGTTGCAGCTTCGAATAATCGTAATTTCAGCTATCGTATTCCACGATACGGTAAACTCGATGTTCGAACGTTAAAAGAGGTTCGTGGAATTTGAAAATTTTCATGTTTAAATACTCTTTATTAATAAACCATTTGGGATTACACAGTTAAATAATCGGCCTTCGATAAACGGATGTTCGCTCGATGTATGTGATAAAAGCGCGCCCTCGACATCTTCAGCATCGTCTCAATGGGGAACACGATCTTATAAAGACATCAATCGGATACTGAGTTTGGAAAAAGTACGTCATGAAGTAATTCACACGGTTCCGTTTTTAACAACGCGTGTATTTTGTAGATGAAAAAAGCCCAAGATAGAGAAACGTTTTTAAGCCTTTTAAAACGATATGCTCATTCGCCGGACGTTAAAAACAAGAGGTAAATATATGCCGGCAAACGAATCCCGACGATTATTCATTTGTATGAAAATTCCAGCTTTTCAAATTCAACCAGTATTGTACCATCGAACAAAACCACTAGTTCGACTTCCAGTCAAAGGTATTCCACTCGTTTTCCGAGCTCATCGGCTGAAAGGAGATCTATCCTTGTTCCTACTCGTCAATCGTTACCCTCCACTTCTAGAGATATCGATTCGTCGATGAATAATAAAACCGTCATCGATTGTGAGTTCATCTTGGATACGAATTTCATTTCAACATATTAAACGTTAATTTTACAGTAACGAGCGAAGAAGACGATGAAACTCAAAGGCAGGAAATCGTATCAAATGTCGTATCTTCAGATTTGTTCAGAAATTTGAAAACCACTTTTGTCGGCAAAGATAAAAATATCACAGAAGAGGATTATATTTACAATATGTAAGAATTTATTTGTTTCTTTCATTTGAACGAAAACTTTAAATTATTATTTTATCGTAGTTTGAAAAAATACGAAGCTACTCTGCAAGTGAAGAAAACCCATGCCCAAAAAATCGAAAAACAGATACGTAAACAGGAAGAAGACTTGCATAAAACTTTATCCGATATTTTAGAAAGACGTCTTATTATCAAAGAACACGAATTAGTGGAAGAAGTCGATCACAAACCAGCCTTCGAACTAGCTCCTATTACCAAAGCCATGACGGTATTGTTTTTTCTTTCGGTTTCGGTATTTATAAAATGCGTATTAATGGATTTCATTCCATAGACCCTCATTAGTAAAGCCATGTCATCGGATAAAAGACCTCTGGTGCAAATTAAAGATACCGCTGTCAAAGCGCAGGATATCAGAACGCTGGAGAAATGTGCCTGGTTAAATGACGAAGTGAGTTTCAAAAATCAAAAAAACGTGTTTTTGAAAAGACGGTAATTATTACGAAATATTTAAGGTGATCAACGCGTATATGAATTTGATTAAAATGCGAGCCGAAAAACATCCGGATAAATATCCGAAGGTTCATTGTTTTAATACATTCTTATACGAGCAACTTCGAAAGAAAGGGTACAACTCGGTGAGAAGATGGACCAAGAAGGTATCTTCAACGTGAAACTCGAATGTTTTATGTTGCATGGACGAAGCTATAAATTTCGATTTATTTCAGATCGATGTATTCGGTTTTAACATGTTGATCATTCCTATCCACTTGGGTAATCATTGGTGCCTTTGTCAAGTCCAATTAAAAGAGAAGTGCGTACGATACTTCGACAGCATGGGATCGCCTAATGAGCTTTGCCTTAAAGTAAACGAAATTCTTATCTATTGAATTAATAATTTCAAAATATAATAAATTCGTATTTCCATAGACCATAATGGAGTATTTAATAGATGAGTACAAAGACAAGAAAAATGATACCTTGAATCCTGATGAATGGAAATTAATCAATGTACCTCCGGTGAGTACCCTTTGAATGGTTAAATCACCTTTAAACGATATTAATCACGATTTGGTTACAGAACGAAATTCCTCAACAACAAAATATGCACGATTGCGGCGTATTCGCGTGCACCTTCGCAGAACATCTCGCAAGGCAGGTCCCGTTTAATTTCAGTCAAGAGAATATGCCCTATTTTAGGGTAAAAATGATGTACGAAATTTTAACCGAAGAATTGTTGTTGTAATTTTTACGTTATATTGTTAAATTTCTTTTTTAATTATACGATAAGTTAAAGTATAAATTGTAAATTTTCTGTACAGTAGATTAATTCTTGAAGTCATTCTCATTTGTGTTAATTCTAAAAAGTCACGATTAAATGGTTCATTAAATCGTGGCATTTTTTAAGATGATTTTTAAACGAGTTTCAATATATTGTTTTGAAAATGAGATGTTTAAGTTATTACAAAATATGTGTGTTTTGAATAAACGACAATTCAACGTAGAAAAACATCACTTAATTTTTTTAATAGGTTTTGGAGGATAAACAACACAACGTTCGTTGGTACAAAAAATGGTAAAGAAGTGATCGCCAGTTTCATCAGATCGATTTGATATTAAATTCACCGGCGAATTGTGAAAACCACTGAAATATAAAGAGAACCAGAGTTTATTCGATTCTGAAGTATTTTCTCGCCTGGAAATAAACAACGATTAAAATAAAACCAAGATAATATTTATAAACAAATATACCTCAGATGTTTCCATAAATTGAGTACTTGATTCGAGCTAAAAAATCCAGTCCATTTATGTGTCATTATGTTGCATTTTTTAGACGATTCTTTGGCTTCGATATGTCTATGAAAATTCAAATTGTTAATCAAATCTTTTCATTTTCACGATGAAATTTTATTTTGAAAATCTTACTTATTCGTATCAATTAAATGGACGCCGTACCAATGCAGAAAATCTTCACGTTCTGTTTGAAAAGGATCCATCACAGTTTTTTCGTGTTGCTCGTAAAATGTATGTTTAGGACTGCACAATGAAACTTTGCAGGATTTTTTATAAAAATACGAAGCTATAGAAGAAGGACAAATCGAACTATCTGCGAATAACGTATCGACACGATTATTAGGAAAAATTAACAATATGAAATTTCAAGTTACCATATGGCTCCCAGATGAGTAACACATCAAAGCGAAGATTCGAATCGGTGATGAATTTTTGATAACGTTTGTATAATTTTCCAGCCATGATTTCTTTCCTATTCAAATCCAACGTAATAACTGCAAATGGTAGAAAATGAGAAATTCATCAAGCTAACATGGGCTGAAATGATTACCGTAGTGAGGATTACTCCAAATATCTGTTCGTTTTCCTTCGATACCGAATTTAAAATATGAATCTTCCAATAATCTTAAAACTAGATGACCACTTGGAGTGATGGCGAAACTGTTGCTACTATGGATATTATTTTCTATGCTTAATACCGTCAATTTACCTGAAATTTGAGTTAGTTTGAAAACGAAGCACTGAAATACGAGAATTTTTACCTGTACCTTTTTTCATGAATAAATCTACAAAAGTAGAGTTGTAAAATTCGCTAACTTTGATATCGTTGAGAAGGTAATATTCATTATCAGTTTCTAGTACTTTGCTCAATTCTGCAGGTATTTCGGTTTCTCCAGCGAATGTGAAAGCAACCTGTGAAAAATCCTTTTCTGTAATGGTTGTGTATAGATTTTTTAACTAGATGAATTAGTAGACTTACGCTGTGGTTGAAATGGTGAGAATTTATTAAATCGTTTATATCATCTATTTTATATTGTTTAAATTCACTTTTATGTTTATTTTTGCTAGTTTCTTTGGTTTCAATAGACCAAACTTCAGGAGCTAACATGGTTGCACCGAACCATGAATTGAAATAAAAAGCGAAATTAATAAACTAAAGTTCATTCACATCAATTAATACATTAATAAGTTGAAATTTCATTTTTATTATACTAAAAAATAATGAAAAAAATTGGAATAATTTTTTCCGTTCTACAGCTGATAAAGAAGCACGTGTTTAATGTTTACATCGAAATGGGAAACTAAAATATCGATATATCGGTAAATCGATAAATCGATGTTGATTGGTCGTTAGGTGGCGTAGTTGTCTTGTTGATTGGTTGAATTATGTACTTGAATTCAATGGATTGTTGATCGGATCCATTCACCGCTCCTTTCAACCTCCTTTTGACTCCTTCCACATTTACTAAAATCGATTGTCGAAAGTACCAATGAAATCGATTTCACTTTTATCAGTCAATTCGTACGTAATCGGAAATTCTTGATCAACGTGGTTGATCCTTCGAATAATTAAAGTAATATTTCAATATTTTGATGTGTTTTTCGCGTGAAAATTCGCAATTATGAATTTCATAAGCTGCGTAAAATGGGTTAAGCAAGGTGTTGCTAAACAAATCCCCGACAACGTTGAATTAACCGAAGACGAACTCCGTGCCATAGTCGAAGAGAAAAGCGACGAAGAAAACGAAGGCGATGGAAATGCGGCGAACAGCGATAACGAAGATGAATTCAAATTTAAAAACTACGACGACGAAGGTGACGAACTAAGAGCTAGCTTAAAAGGTGTAGCGACTTTTGAGAAGAAACGAAAACGTCAACAAAAACACGACGATTCGGATGACAGCGAAAAGGAAGACGAACTCATCAAAGAAGACGACAACATATTAGTTGTCGGGCACGTAGACGATGATTTTAATACTCTGGATATTTACGTGTACAACGAAACCGACGGCGATATGTACATCCATCACGATATCGTGTTGAAATCACCACCCTTGTGCATAGAATGGCTGAATATTCCCGGCGCCTCGGAAACCAGTAACGTATGCGCTGTCGGTGGCATGAAACCGATTATTGAAATTTGGGATTTAGATATAATCAACTGTGTCGAGCCAGTTTTCAAGTTGGGACGTCATCGGAAAAAGAACCCAGATAAGAATTATGGTCATAGTGACGCGGTACTAAGTGTAGCGTGGAATACGGAATTAACACATATATTATGTAGCGGCGGTGTCGATAATAAAGCTTTAATGTGGGATCTAGATAATGGCGAAGTTGCCACTGAAATTACATTGTTTAGTGATAAAGTTCAGAATCTCGCGTGGAATCCTCATAATCCGTATTTCCTATTGACCGGTTGTGCTGATGGAATTGTACGTAATTTCGATTGCCGGGTGTACGACCAGTGGGAAGAAATTAATTTGAATTCAGCCATCGAATCGATATTCTGGGATTTAACCGATGAACATAGGTGTTTTGTTGGTACGGAGGATGGACAAATACGATATCTTGATTGGCGAAATCTAAGCGAACCGGTTCATCAATTTCAAGCCCATGATAAAGAAGTTACCGGCGTTTGCGTTGATCGTACGCATCCGAATGTTTTGGTTAGCATTTCCACCGACGAATGCATGAAGTTATGGGATATCTCGAATGATTTTAATATGATTTCTAAACGAGACTTGAAATTAGAAGCGTTACATTGTATTGATCTCAATCCGGATTATCCATATGTCGCATGCGTTGGGGGATCATCGGAGAAGCACCGTAAAACAATCCTCAAAGTGATTAATTTAAATGAAAGTACTAAACCTCCAGAGAAACCAATTGTGGTAAAAAAATTGTAACGTATTATAATAAATAATTATTTCTCTAATGTTATTTCAATACCGATGAAATCACCGAAAAAATTATGTTTAACAAATAAAAAATTTATTTACAAAATTACTTCCATAAAATATTATTTTTTAGGATTTCGTTTAGCTTCGTTTGGATTTCTTCGCATCCAATATTTAAAAACTGGTTTTCCTTTATTGAACCCAAGTTGGGCAGATTTAGAATATACATCTTTCGTCGCAAAAGGCGAAACACCTGAAACACAAAAATAAATTAGGATTTTCACGACACGAAATCGTTTCCAAAGGATCACATACCTGCGATGTAATCCGGTTGTAACGCATCAGTTTTTGTTCTAGCAAGTCTGGAAGGTTTCTGATGAGGTTTTCTGGCATCCTCTACTAATCTAGGATTAACTGCGTGTTTACCTCCTTGTGGCATTGGTAATGAAAACTACACGAAATATTCCGTAATTATAATAGATCCAAAGAAGGCAAGCGGCATAATCGAACTTACTCGTTTTCCTTTCGTTGAGATGGGTTTTTTGAAGTTGATATTCATACACTTGTTGCCATCTTTGTCCAAAAATACCGATACTCTTTTCAAAGTTTTCATACCGCATTTAGGACAAAATACTTTTTTCATGTTTGTTGTAAATTTGAAACAAGCGTAACAACGCAACACATACGAACGTAATTGGGTGATGACTCGACCATCCAAAGCAACCACGTTCAATCCCATTTGCATCAATACGTTCTAAAAAACCAAGTCGATAAATGGTGAATTTAATTTCTGAGCATTCCTTTCACAACTTACTTGCACAGCGAAGTCTGTACTCATGCATCCAACGATCACATTTTTATCTTCGGAATTAATTCCTCGAACGTTACGTTTAAATCGCGAAATATTACTCGGGGTAATCCAGTCGTTATCGTTATAGGTGTCATTTTCAAATGCTTCATCGTCGTCGACTTCAGGCGATTCATTCTCATCAAGCGTTTCGTTCTCATCAAGCGTTTCGTTCTCATCAGGTGATTCATTCTCCTCAGGAGTTTCATATTCCTCCTCATCAGGCGTTACATATTCTTCATCGTCGGATGATTCATCATCAGCGTTAACAGATGCATTCCTTTTCGGAGCATTCACATCGAAACGTTTCATTATCGGTGAACTTCTAATGTTACCTCGACCCACATGTTCCAATTCAAGTTGATACACGAGCGCGATTAGTTTAATATCTGTGCTAGAGAGATTCGCATAGTCACCGGTTTTCTTTGAAAATTCCGTAACTAAAATTTAAAAAGAATATTTCCATGAATTGTCAAAATATCGGGTGAAAAATCAACAAATTACCAAAAGTGATACTCTCTGAAAAAACATTTTTGATTTCCAAGTCGTAAGTAAGCGAGGCAAGATGACGTAGCTGCCTTTTATTACGAATTTCATCTACTACATCCGCAATAGTATAAATATTCTCTCCAACTTCCTAGAAAAATATCAATTTGTAAAAAAAAAAGTGTTCACCGTCTTGCAAAAAGTAGCGGTGCAACTTACGTGGAGAGGTGCATTTTGAATGAATGGAGTTGAATCTACAACGAGATATTTCGCTTTTTTATTCTGCATCTCGTATCATTGGATATTCAAACATGAAAATTTTCGATTTAAATGTTAAATAAACGAATTATAACATTAAAAAATTCACTTTTTTTATTCATCTTAAAATACAAAATTGATAAAAAAATTTCACGTGCTGAAAATTATGGGACTAGCTATTTTCACTAAGAAATTAAGAAAATACAAACCACGATATAAAAAGTTGTGAATTTAGCAAACCCCAAAAATCATTCGCAAAAAAATTCCAACTTTACGGTAATTTACGCGTAAAAAACGTAAATCTCGAAGAATTACTTTATTTCGTTATAAAAAATGTACTCATTTTGTAATATAAATTGAAATATGTCACGTTCTTGACGCAACCTTAATGTCAAAATTATGTTCAACTTCAACCATATCAAAAAAGTAAAAATTTGTGAAAAAAGAAGCACGATGTCCGCAGAATTTTCAAGTTAAAAGTTATCAAATTATAGTGATGTTCGGAATAATCTAAACATGGTTAAATGGTTAGTATCACTAAACATTTATGCAGTTATTAATTGTTTCAGAAAATGAATATTGTTAGTTTACAAACATTTAAGTACAGTGTTATTGGAAAACACATTCGGTATTCCTTGTGCGCTATCAATAGCAAATATTCAAAAAATGTTTTAATCCATCAACACCACCGGCGATACAACTCGGCCGTATTCAAATCACCAAACAGTTCCGTGTTTCGTACAATTTCTAACTGTGTTTTTGTCACTAATCGTAACACCATATCCGTACGTTTCGCTCATAAATCTGTTTTCGATATCAATACAAAAGTGAAAACCGACGTTCTACTGTATGAAAACAGTTCATGGTATTTTACACTTTTGGGACACATAGCCGTATTACAGTTAGCATTTTGGTTATATATTGCCTACACTTTCATCGAATACGCTCGATATATACCCGAAGGAGAAGTGTATATTTTCAATTTAATTCCTTTGCATGAAAAGAGATGGATGTATGGTATACCGTTTACGTTCATGTGCACAGGTAATTATCTTCGCTTTATTTAATATATAATCGAGGAAATTTTCCAAAATGAACCTTAAACGGATACGCTTTTCTAACATTATCTGTGCGAACGATAATAAAAATATTTCCTAGTCGATTATACTATACTGTTGCTGTAATAAAAATAGACCGTTGTACGCCGACGTCAATGATTTCTCTACCCCTTGTAGGTCTCTTGTCATCGTTCTTCTATTATTATCATCATATAATTAAAGCTATAATAACGGCCGGGTAGGTGTCCGTATGAAAAAAATTACTTTTCCAAGTGCCAAAACTCGCCTAATTCCAGTCATTTCTCTTATCAGTTTTCCAACTATTCTCGTCGCGGCGAATCGCGCATCGTAATTATCTACACTTTGTGGTAAATTTGTGTAAATTCGAAAATCGTGATACCTGTTTAGTGTTTTTTCATTTTCGTTACATCAATAACGATGCTTGGTGTTTTTATAATTTTAATACTCCGAGAACCGGTTCCTTAACTTTTTCTTAGGTAGGTATTTCACCTTAGAATTTTCTTATATATTTTTCTAAACTTGTTTTCGCGTGATATCGTAACGTTATCGGTGTAATGAGTAGTTTCGTATGATTGATTAATGAACCATTTGCCCGTGTATCGTGATAAACATGACACGTTATGGGAACATTTTCCATGATTTTTTTCTCTTATTGCGTCGAGAAAACTAATAATTTTTCCTGCTCGATACGTGCGTAAATCTACGCGTTATTCGACATAGATTGGCCTAATTTTCCCATTAAGGTGAAGGACTTCTCGTGCCGAGGCTACGTTGAAAATTCACCGTGGTTTTTTTCTTCGCCGTAGAAATTGTATTATAAGACCACGAAACTTATTAACGTAAGTAAATATCTCGCGGCTGGAAAACTACTCGATTTGAAATGCTAAAACGTTAATCATTTTATCTCGCTAATGAGTACTCGAAAGAAAACATAGTTTGTCGTATTTAAAGCGAAAATTTCCTTTTTTTTCATTGGTTATCCAAGCACGTTTTCTTTTAGTTTGCGCAATGATAGAATCTTAATTTTTGTGCTTCGTTAATGAGAAAATCAACGATGGAGTGTTTTCCAAAAATCAGTATTATTGGGTTCACGTGTGTACAAAATTTCTCCCTTTTTACGCTAAAGTTACTTGATGGTCGATTCGATTTTTTTATTTATGGAATTTCTTACCTATTTAATTTATATTTTTTTTCCTCAACATTTGGATATTTTTATGCTTTAATTATATCGAAATATTTCCTCTAAACGTGCGTAAATTCTCATTTGGTAATATTTTATTCCCCGTCCCCTTTTATCTTCGCCTCACCCCGAAGTTCTTCCTTTCCGAGATATTTTCATTATACAAAAAATACCAATCGAGGGAGGAAAAATACGTGAAAAAATTTCTCCCAATTCACCCAACGCTCCTGAACTGATCAATCTTCAAGGGGTGAAACTCCATGAACCTTATTGACAACAGGTATTCCATTTCGCCGTGTGCTTCGAGGATGAAAAAAAAATGAACCCCTGACCTTCGGGTATCGTTTATAAGGGATTTTTTCACATCTCGTAGGCGGCTGCTGCGTACAGTAAGATTGATTACGAATATGTTCCTCTATTTTACGCTGTTGAATATATCGAATGTTTAGAAAAATCGACCAGACAATGCAACGTGTCGAGGTAATTATGCAAATTTCCTTAAGTACCCCATTGTCTATTGGTGCTAAAAAATAGGTTCGAGGTTTTGTTTATCGTTGGTAATATATGGAATATCTCGTGATGCCGAAGTTTTGACGGGTTTTGTCGTCGTAAAAGTGGAAATGATGAGTTGAGATTTTTTCGAAATATTCGTCGAATAATTGGAATGATTTTTGTGGTTTTTTAAATATGCGAAATTTAATTTAAAATACAATATTTAATTTTCTTGAATTAAGAAAATAAATATTTTCTTAAAATAATTGATACCCAACTTTTCTTTAAATTCCTTATTCTAAACTCGAAAAGGCCAAAAAACCACACGGTGTAGCTTGATGAAAGAGAGAGGGAGGGGAAAGGGAGAGTGGAAATATGGTGATTTTTTTTAGTATAAATTATTCCCCGCAATTTTTGCTCCTATCTTTGGCTGAACTGATTTCCTAAAAAAAATATCTGTTTATAATGGAAGCCTTTTAATTAACCAATAACACCAGATTTTAATTTACTAGAAGGAAAAAATTATGCGCGAAGCCATATACATAATAAAAAACTCTCGTGAAATATTTTATTGAGAATTTTACGATCTGAAATCTCTACGTATTTTTTTATTTATTTTTAGCGAAGTTAGAAGTTAAACTCGAAAGAGAATTTGTTGAGTGATTGCTGACCGAAAAATCATCAAAAACACCTACTTTGATCAAGTATAACTTGAGAATTAAAAAAAGCGAGTAATATTTTATGAACACCGTTTTGTAAAGAATTTTTAACCTTAAATTTCATACTTGGCTATTTTTTCAGTAAAACCAGCGTTAACTTAGTTAAAGCGAAAAATTAAATGGCAATTTTTTTACTTGGAAAATTATCACGAAGAAGTAATTTTTTCTATTGCACGTGTCTCGAAAACTCCACACGTGACACGTGTTCACCTTGAACCCATTTGTACAGAATTCGGTTAACTTTAATCTTGAATTAGAGTACTTCGATTGAACCGGTTTTTACCGAGTATAATCAAAAAATTGATATTTTAAAAAGCTCACGAAATGGCATCGTAAATTTATGAAAAATTGAAATTTTATTTTCAAGGAGATATTTTATTTTATCGAAGAAAAAGATGTCATTTGATCATCGTGATCTGTTATTTGAAAATTTTCGCGAAATTTATATCGAAGAAAAAGATGTCATTTGATCATCGTGATCTGTTATTTGAAAATTTTCGCGAAATTTATCAATAAATAGAAAATAAAAAATATTTTATTGATCTGATTCAATTTTTGAAAAAAAAAGTTCAAGGCCTACAACATGAAAGTTTTAGTTTTTTGGTGAATTTTTTTGCCATTGGTAAATTTACGAAGTTTAAATTTAGAATTTTTTCCCACGAAGTGCTTCACATGCGAAAAATTTTACATCGAAATCAAAAAAATTCAGGTGCTTGAATAAGTAGCAATTTTAAGAACGTAAATTTTGTCCTTTAAATTAATTTAATTTAAAAAAATTAATCTCATAATTTTTATTTAATAAATAAAAATTGATTTTTCCAAATAAATTTATTCAAAAGCCAAAATTTATGCTCTTAATATTGCTACTTTTCTAAACACCTGAATTTTTTCAATTTCGATGTGAATTTCTTTGCATTTAAAGTGCTTCGTAGGAAAAATTATAAATTTGAATGTTTATAAATTTATCAATTGTTGAAAAGTTCATCAAGAACGCTAAAACTTTCGTGTTGAGCCCTTGAATCTTCTTTTTCTTCAACAATTGAATTTTTATTGAATTTTGAGCCAACCAGTTCAGGGGTCTTTCATAGAAAAAGGTGACATTTTGTTAGTCAATATTGTAGGAATTTTAATTATTTTAACAAGGAAACCGCTCAATTTTTTGGGGAACTTTTGAGCAATGGTTTAAAATTTGTCTTTTTTGTTCGTGGAGGTAATTTTTATTGTAACTTTAAAAAAATTTTTAGAATTATTTTAGCACATTAGAACAAAAGTTTTATAAAATATCCCAACGTTATTAAGCTGCATTTTGAGTAAAGCTTTTGATGATTTTCTGTGTAACCCCTCCCTCCCTTCCTTCCTTCCTTTCTTCCTTCCGGCC
Organism: Maconellicoccus hirsutus; assembly: GCA_003261595.1. Taxonomy (NCBI): domain Eukaryota; kingdom Metazoa; phylum Arthropoda; class Insecta; order Hemiptera; family Pseudococcidae; genus Maconellicoccus; species Maconellicoccus hirsutus. The sequence goes on from QBDW01001020.1 coordinate 119,918, forward strand.
CGCAAAACTGTATCAAATTACATTTATTATCATCTGATTTTCTATTTTAAAAAATGTAAATATCTTTATTGTGCGGGGGGGGGGAGTGAAAAATTCTCTTTGAGAAATTTGTGGTACCAACGACTTGACTACTTGAATAAAAATTTACGAGCAGAAATGCATTTTTGGTTAAATTTCGTTAATTGTTTTTTTTCGTTTTAATGTTTTTTTTCAGGTGCTTTTGTCGTAATAAAATTCTTCCTTTTATCACGACTATCACGACGAGAAAATTTAACCTCCCATCCGCCCTTTTTACTAAATTTTTCGGAAAAATTATATCCAATCTGCAATGTTTGAATATTTTTGGAAAATTGTACACGAATTTCTCTTCGAAGAAAAAAAACACTTGACACCAATACTAACCCACGTGGTCATTAGGTGACACCTCAGAAGACCGATAAACCTTCACGTGTCACCCATTCCTCGGTACGTCTGGATTTCCCCTTCGGATCGTCGGATCACCTACCAATCTTGATGTAGGCCATCGAAGAGACATCCACGTGGGTCGCACACTCATAGGTCCGATGGCTTCTTCGCCTCCTCGTACACAGACGTCACCATTATGAGATACGTAAACAAAGAGGAAGCGCAGAAGCGTGATGTTATGCGCCATGCACGATGAATCGGTGATGGTCGGCGTCTTGGGCATAGATTTTTACTGCGGAGATGTGCTTCTTCTCGACGGGAGACGCGGAGTCGCATAGACAAGCGTGTTGGATGGACGCCAAAATATATACATGAAATATGTACACGCGTAGTCGTCGTAATGTCGTGACGATCGGCGATCCGACTTATAGAAAGGCCCTTTTGACCCGTTGCCCCCTCTTCGCCGCCTCTCGTCTAATACCCCATTTGTAGGGACTCGTCGATGAAGAAAATCAACCAATTTTAATTTATCGCGCGGAGATACAATACGCGTCGCGAAAATACATACGGTAGTTTTTTTCATCGACGCTTTCCCCTTCCCCATGGCCCCTCCTCATCCTCCGATATACCATCTTGTCGCGTCTCGTATATGTGCAATTAGCGTGTATAGCGGGTGTAAGGCGGATGTGATCCGAGAGAAGGGCGCAACACGTAATGGCGATTTAAATAGCTCTTCCGACCCCTCCCCCCTTGTAATTTTACCACGTCCTTCGACGACGTACATGTAACGTTTTTTCGATTCGTTTTTTTTTCCTTCCCCTGTACTCCCTCTGGTTATAAAACGAATATAATTTTGTATACGCGATTTGGACGATTGAGATGTGAAAGGAGGGGGAAGGGGATGGGCAGACACGCATACGTGTATATACGCGAGTCGACCATCGTACCGACGAAAGTCAACTTCGAAGGTCGAGGTGGTTTTTGAGGGGTAGAAGAGGGTTGGGTGCGAACACACGGATCACGTCCCCCCGCGCTTCGGGCCGAGGAAAAATACAAAAATCGTCTATTTGAAAAATACCCGAGATATTGTGCGGAGAGTCGAAATGGAGCCGAGTAGGGGAAGGGTGGAGGGTGAAGAAAACGCGTAGAAATTGTTATCTTATTAATACGAGTTTACCCTGGAGGTCTTTACGGGCAAGTTCCAGCGCATGGTATGGCAACAGTGGAAGGGGACAGGGGGGGCGACGACGGGCGAACGCGAAACGTGGAAATATAGGGAACGGCGCTTTTTTTTTTTACCCATTTCGGAGTCGTAAGGTAAGCGGCGGCGCGATAGTAACTCGAGTATCGATTTTCTTTGTGCTTGGGTACTCGTTGCCCCACCTCTGTTGCGGCGGTCGAGTTGGAGTTTTTCTTTTGGAGCATTTTGTGACCGAGTTATAACCGCTATGGTGTAAACGTACAAGACGCGTACTATTTCGGGGGCGAGATCGTTTAATAGAATCGCGCCAGGAACGCGTGCGAAATTCCGGCGCGGGTTCTCGATGTGATCGGGCGTTTTTAGCGTGAGATTTTTCGCTGACGCGATCAAAGCTGCGTGTTGAATTGGTCGAAGATGTGATGGCGATTGTGCTCACGACGCTGTGGCATTCGAACTGGACGCATTGTAAGTACCAAGAACTGCGTAGTTTAGCGAACGAGCGAGCATTGCTTGGATTTCTCAAACCAGAGCATCGGACCTTTGAAGGCGTTTACGTCTGAAAATGTGGTTCATGTTCGTGGAAAACCTTCACCTGGCGAAACGAATTGACGAATCCTTCATTGACGAAGATTCGTTACGTCATTGCGACGACCGGAACTTGTTGAAATGATTGTTGACGCGTATACGAAGACGATACAAGGAGGGGGTGCTATGGTTTGCGCTTCGAAGCTTCTTGCCATTAAAGAAACATAGTAAACGATGTTTAAAATTTATCGAATTACTTTGATGTTTTCGAGGTAGCGCGAAATTTTGCGAGATTTGGCATCCTGTTTTTTTTTTTTTTAAACAAAAAGACAAGCACGGTTCACGGGTCCTTGTTGCGCGCCGATGTGCTCGACGATGATTTAACGAGCTCTCTATGCAATTATAGCCCGCTTTATTGGTCAATTACTCGCTAACGGCGTTGGCAACGGAAACCCGGTAATAAAAGTTTTTCTGGAGGTTGCGAATTTTTTCGATCGCGCATCACCGGCGCGGGGCAGGGCCTTGTATGCGGAAAAAGCGAGTTGCGTGTATGTAGGTCGAAACGTAACATGATTTAGTACGAAGATACGTTAACGACAGGTGCAGAATTGGGGTGATTTTGAGTATTTTTGTCGCAGGACGCGTGCGAAATATCGACGGCTCGATTCGACAAAACGAGCATTGGCCGAGGATCAAGAGTGTTCGGGTGTAATTCGAAGTATACATGAGCTTACGTCAAATGTGAGAATAGATTTATACGCTTTGTTGCGCGAAATTCGCCTCGAATCGTGGAATTGCCAATATTACCGGAATATTTTGATTAATTTTCCGTTGCGAGAAATATGTGTGAATTATAGACAAATAGAGAGCGAGCAGCCGTCATATGTGATCAATGACCCTGGGAGTGTGTTTGATTCGATGGTATAGAGTAGCGTCTCGATAAAACACGAGAAAATAGAGCTTAATTACCGTTATTACCGAAAAATTACTTTTTGTATTGATTTATTACGTTAATTACCGTAATTACCGTATTGGTATTTTTCGTTTTGGTGAACTATTGTACAATGTTGTGTTAGGTTTTGATTACTTACTTTAATTACAAAAGATTGAGTTTTGATTTGGTAAATTACGGTTATTATGAGGTATCGTAGCGACATATTACGGTAATTATTATTCGTCAGGTATTACCTGGGTGGCGATGATCGTCTGATTTTTTATTAAATGATTGATTTTAGTAAATTACAGTAATTACCACATTCAAGAACGACGAATTACCGTAATTACCAGTTATTTATCATGACTAAAACAACAAAAAATTTTGTTTTCCTTTGAACGAAGTGTCTGAGTAATTTTGAGGGGTAACTGCAGTAATTACTTGAATTGAATACATTAATTACGGTAATTATTCTAAATTAAGTTGAAAATTACGGTTTACTCACTGTAGATATGGTAATTACGGTAATTAATCGCTGTCTAAATTATAATGATCGGCCAGGAAATTGTTTTTTCGTTGAATTTCGATATTTCTTATTCGTGCATGGTAAATTACGGTAATTACCGGGTGATTTAGTGATAAATTACTGTGATAGGATCGATCACATTGTTAATCCTGCTGTTTCAGTATAACAATGGTTGAACAAATCGTGGTAATTATTTCCAAATAAATTGGTAAATTACCGTAATTGTTAAAAATTCATGGTAAATTACGGTAATTACCGGGTGATTTAGTGATAAATTACTTGTGATTGAATCGACTACACTGTTAATCCTGCTGCTTCGGTGTCACGATGGTTGAACAAATCGTGGTAATTATTTCCAAATAAATTGGTAAATTACCGTAATAGTTGAAAATTCATGGTAAAATACAGTAATTACCGGTAATTAGTGTTTTCTTGTAAATTACGATTGTTGACAAAATTTCTTCAGAAAATGATTATCAACTTGTTAATGCTAAATTATGGTGATGATATGCATGGAGTTGTTAGTTACTGTAATTACCATACAACTTTGAGCAAATTATGGTATTACTGGTAATTTACGGTAATTACGGTTTTTAAAAAATTGCATCAGAATTTTTTTAATTTACTCGTTTTGTTGGAAATGTAGTCACGACCGGTGGGTAAATACGCCACAATACGGTAATTACGGCCGTTTAATGGTAAATCTTGATAAAATACAGAAAGTGCGTTTGATTTTTAGGCAATATTTTTTTGTTTGAAAAAGAACACGGAACTTTCAATTGTCAATATTGACATTTTTGTGTAATGTGAAATCGGTGTTTACGCACGAAAATAGGTGACCTGCGCGATATCGACGAAATCTAAGTAAAATTTCACGTTTGAAGGAGTTTCTGGAAAATTTCCATTTTTCCGACGCCGTCGTCGTTACGAATGCTCGAACGAAGGAAATAGAAGTAACGTGGCGAGGAAACCTCGTATTGTTGTGATGGTAGCGCAGAGATGGGAGTGGGGCAAATTACCAAAGAAGTTTACTTTGCTCTTGCTGGTGCGGTGTCGTCGCATGCACCAACCAATACAGCCGAACTAGACCGCAAAACCGCCGTGACACTGGTAAGACCGAAGACGAAAGGAAATAAATTACACGAGGATTAATTCGTGTGCGAAAGAGGGTGAAACGGGGATGCTGGAGGATACCAAAGCGACAGGTTTGAGAGTTTTTTTTCGAGTCGGTTTCGAAGACGGATGCAATTGTAGGTGGCGGTTTTTACGCCGTAATTTACCAACGACGTCGCGTTTTGGCGTTTCAATAGGGTGAATTGGAGGGGTTGCGAGGGAAGGGTACGCGTATTCGTAGAATTGCATGTACATGTCGCGGCGGTAAGGTTGGAAAGGCGAGCCGGTGGTGGGAGGCGGTCGATGAATCGGTGGCCTTGCGTATAAGTAGTACAGAAAAAGTGTGATATAGACACACATTTCTTTTTTTTCGAAGAAAAAAACATGTGGCTATGTCACACTTTTTCTACTACTTTTCCTCTCTTTTCACTCTAATAAGCGCTTTTTCAACACCCTCAATGAACTTTCAACAAACTCAAAATCAGTTTCAAGAATCAATAATCAGCACGGAACAGCTGCGGAGCACCGTAAGTGCGACGCAGCCGGTGCTCCGCAGCTGCTTGTAAAAAATTTTGGCTCACATTTAATTTTACCAGTATTCAACCGAAAAAGCTTGATTGTATTTAGTTTACCATTACTCAACGGACATCATATTCTTTACGGTTTCAAGTCCGAAGATCTGGACTTATCTTTTTTGGTGCTTCAATGGGGACTATTTCAATAATCAGAGCAAGAACCGATAAAATAAATAAGCTTATAAATCCGATGAACTCGATACGGTAACGAATGCGTAATTTTCCCAAGCTCAATTTTTTCATGAAGGTCGACGAGTAAGTTATTCCATGATTTTTCTCTCCTTATATTCGGTGTGCTCAAGGAATTAAATTCAACAGGTTATTTCATCAGCACTAGAACCAATAATAATGTAAATCTCTAATTGCTCTTTCTAATACAAGACACGAAATGAATAATAATACCTGTATAAGGAACACCAATACGAAAATATTTATTATCAAATTTTGTTTGACAAGTGATCAACTACTTCCTTGAAGTCATCCTCGATTTTTGGTGCCATGCGAATTAGAAGACTGCATTCATCAGTCTAATTTTCTTTGACAATACTTACAAGTATGAATAAAGTCCGAGCAGGTTGTGTAACACTCTTTCTGTTTAGAGTATACGTTTTTACATTCATACCCTTGGATTTCAGAAAAAAGTACAGTCGTCGGATATTTCCCTGATATAATTCTTTTTTACGTTCTCACTCTAATTCCTCTTTCTAATACAAGACACGAAATGAATAATAATACCTGTATAAGGAACACCAATACGAAAATATTTATTATCAAATTTTGTTTGACAAGTGATCAACTACTTCCTTGAAGTCATCCTCGATTTTTGGTGCCATGCGAATTAGAAGACTGCATTCATCAGTCTAATTTTCTTTGACAATACTTACAAGTATGAATTAAGTCCGAGCAGGTTGTGTAACACTCTTTCTGTTTAGAGTATACGTTTTTACATTCATACCCTTGGATTTCAGAAAAAAGTACAGTCGTCGGATATTTCCCTGATATAGTTCTTTTTTACGTACTCAGGATCAAAGAAGTCCCAATAAGCCTATTCAATGCTTTGTGCATTAAGTAGCTCATAATCATTTTATGGGGGTGAGACCCCCTTCAAAGAAGCTTATATTTCGCGGCACCTAACTTTTTTAGGAAAGAAATTACAAAAAAATTCTCCAAGTAAAAGTTGTAGAGCATAAAAAAACAAAAATTTTCATCTCAACAAATTTTTTGTAGGTAGACGCGGCAGCGAGATATCCTCCAACGAGTAGAACAAACCACAGAAAATGGCAAAACCTGAAAACTTGATGTGGAACCTTCAAACCCCCAAAATGGTGACAAAATATCAACCGATCAGGGGGGGGAAGTTCTGGAATACAAAAGTATATGTCATATAACACCTATAACCTAAATTTCCCGTTCCGGGGAATTGATTTTGGATTTTTTGAACTTTGCCATTTTCCCTGGTTTATTTACTATCATGTTACTCATCGGAGAATGTCTAGCTGCCACGTCTACCTACAAAAAATTTGTTGGGATGAAAATTTTTGTTTTTTCATGCTCTACAACTTTTACTTGGAGAATTTTTTTGTAATTTCTTTCCTAAAAAAGTTGGGTCTTGCGAAATATAAGCTACTTTGAAGAGGGTCCCACCCCCATAAAATGATTAATTGTCAACGGCGGTCATTTTTCTTGTTTTGAGCATCATTTTGAAGCAACGTAGAACGTGACAACTTTTCCACCTTCAATTCAGCCGATTTTAGGCAATTAATTGAGGTTTTTTGGATTTCAAAGAAGTACGTTTTTTCCCCTGG